>CAHIKZ030002101.1:2085000-2165000 GCA_903632075.3 Acanthosepion pharaonis | reverse complement strand
CGTCAGACGTCGACATTTCTTTCATTTTAACTACATTTAAGGATTTTTGTTTGTTTTTTCAAAATTTCTTCATTCTGTCGGATTTATATCCATTTACACTTATATATATATATATATATATATATATATATATATATATATATATATATCGATAGATATATATATATATATATATATATCGATATATATATATATATATATATATATATATATATATATATATATATATATATATAATCTGGCAAACCTGTGTATATATTGCTGCCAGTGATCCAATTTCAAATTCACTGGTGTCAAGATCAGTGTACAATTTTACTGTTCTGTATAAATTTTTATTTTCTTTCACTTTTATTAACCCCTTGTGTCTTAGTGGGCTTATTGCCTTGCTTAGAGTGAAATGATTAGAAAAAAATGTTTTTTCCTTTGTACACATTCTTCAAAGGCGTATTGTCTTGTAATAAGAAAATGTTTTTAGTTAAGGAATATTTTAGCTGCATTTTATTCTCTTCTCTTGTAGTTTTTCATCAAGAATTATTTATTTTATCATGGATATGTAGGTGGTGTAATGGTTATTGGTCTGGAAAAGGGAATCTATGAACTGAATTCAAATTACAGTAGATTCTGTTTTGTTCTCTTTGTGCTAGAAAAGGCATGAATCCATTTTCCTCCAGCTAATCAGTTAAATAGCAGTCGCCTAGGTTCTCTTGCCTTGGGAGGCAACCAGCCTAAGAGGAGAAAAACTTTGAATTCAAACCTGAGGAGAGGTGTTTGGAGAGTTCCTGTCATATCATTCCTCTCTTATGAATTCTGAAAGGTGTAGCTCGTTCTACACACTCCTTCAACACTATTATCAAATTTTGCAGTCTAGTTCTAAACTTCATATACTGAAATGACAGTCTATTCTGTTGTTAAGTTGGTTTCCCTTAAAAGTACCTTGAACATATTACTTGATTTGTACAGTTTCAATTATTGAATCACTACATTGTTTGGGGTATTCACATATGTATTTAGTTGTTGATATCTCTTGCTGGATGATAATCAGTTTGAAATCCTGCTTGGATTAAGACATTTCTATCCAAGATTACTGTGTTCCTTGAAATTCTGGCCACATTTATTTGCTTGGAGATTATCCACTTTATAAAGTGTTCATTTTGAAAGTAATTCATATTTCTCACTTTAGCGTCGTTTCATACTATTTAGTGATTTTTAAAAAATTTTTATCCAAATCCTCGGCACATGATCTAGAAATGGATCTCTTGTAAAAAGCATCTCCATCTTGTTTATGAATATCTATCTTTTATCAAACCCATCTATCTAATTTATTTTGGTTCATTGTATCATCTTTTTTTTTTTTTTTTTTTCATTACCATCAAAGGTACATGCAGAATGAAAGGTAAGTTAGTATTCTAAACATCTTCATTATCTTTTATCTTCATTCTAGCATTTTGTCTTTCTTTCATTCATGAAATTTCATCTTTTCATTGTATCTCCTTTTCTTCGTTTTTTTTTTTTTTCCCCCCCTGATTCATCTTTGTGTATGTGTGCTCATTCCTGTGGAGCAGGTGTCATGTTTTTCTCTTTCCTCCTCCTTTTCTTCCTCCCCACTGCCAAGATCTGCATGAAGACCAATAGAAAAACAAAAATAGTGCTAAATATTTCAGAATTGATTTAATAATTGCTCTAGCCAGATATATATTTATAAAAAAATGTGAAGGCCTAATTTTTATACCATTAAACAAAAACATTTTTCTTAGTCTTTTATGTTTTTTGCTTTTCAAAATCTAACTCTACTCAAATAATTTCAAAGGAAAATTGTAAAAAAATATTTATAATCAATGTAAAGTCATAGTAATTCTATGATGAAGGTTAAATAAGTGCTGAATGTTGAATAAAACTAGTATATTTCACAGATTACCCATAATCCCACACACTGTTACATGTTTGTAATAATAAAATCCTGGTATTTTATTAGTAGCATAATTATATTATAAATAAGTGAAAATATTCACTTCCTAGTATTTTACCATTTTATCAAGTAATAAAAAACACTGGTAAATAGAATTTTTAAAAAAATGGTGAAACTAACATTAATAAAAAAAAAAATGACATTCTTTATTGTTGATAAACTTTAACCAAACATAAATTAGTTTATTTTTAATATTGTTGGCGCCAAAGTATTTTACTACGTACATTAAAAAAAAAAAAAAAAAAAAAACTAGTCTGGTGTAAGAAGGGGAAGTTTTTCATTTGTAAAATCTGAAGACTATAAACTGGGAAACTTAGTGATGAAAAAAAAATGAATACATTCTTTTAAGGGAGTGGGGTGATTATATCTTTCTTTTTGAAATACTCTCCAAGCAGTGTATATACTTTGTTTGGCAATTTTAACAGGCATAGGAAGAGAATGATAAACAATTAAAAAAAACAAAAATGGTTTAATTACCTTGTTATCATAGTAACAAATAACACTGTATAAAGACATGTGAACATTTGTCAGATAATATGGTGATATTGCAAAGATACTGTTTACATATAAAATATATTTTCATTGATATAAGTATTTACTGAATAAGCCTAATTTTGAATTTTGGGTGTTTCCATTCAAGAGATTATAGGACCAGAATATTATTTTCTGGTATGCTGGTTGTGTGATATAGAAAACATCAATTAATTGGAGATCAGCAGATGTCAGCAATTGATTGTTTAAACTTTTTCCAATGATACAGGCATCATTCATTCAAGATTCAAGTCTAAATAACTAGTTGGCAACTCCAGAATTCATGAGGTTACATCATTTCCTGGAGTCTTGGCATATAAAGCAAGAAGAACATGAAAAAGACATTGGCTATGTATGCAAGCATACTTCTCAAAGAGAAAAGAGGTGAAAAATCGTGACAACTTGGTGCGAAAAATGTAGCATTCCATTGTGCATGGAATACTTTAAGGAATATATTGTTAAAAGAACATTAAATTTAGGAACCAAACATTTCCTCTATTTCCTGTTTTCCTTTATTTTTAGAATCAAAAAATTTAAATATATTTTTTTATAGTTTTTATATATAATTAAAGTGAAAATTAGCATAAACAAAAAAATACCTCACAATATCTGTCTGTATTTCTGAGATGAGATATTGTAACTATTTACACTATTTACATTGTTTGGACTGTTCTCATCTTTATTGTCATATTCACAATGTTTCAGCCCAAAGACACATGGCTCAGTGGATAAGTGTTGGTTGAAGTAATCCAGTGACTTGACCCAAGCAGATGTGAACAAAAACTTGGAGAGTTGAGTTACTAAAGGGAATTAACTGAAAACTGAGATATTCAGAAAAGGCATGTCATGTGGAACTAGAATAATCTACTCCAGTGGACTAAATAAAGGGTTTGGTTTGAAATTCCAATGTATATCACTTGAAGAAGGCTGGAGGGTACAATGGCTGAAATGTCATGAAGATGACAATAAAGATGAGGTCAACAGTTCGAACAATGTAAATAGTATAAAAAGTACCCTTTATAAAATAAATTTTCTCATGTTTTACTTGTTTGATGTGCATATTTGTGTAATTTTTTTCTGACATTTAGTGGTTAACGAACAAACCTCTGAGATTTGAACTTGTATCCCAAACCCAGGTAGCCCATCTGATATATATGTTGCCTTTATTGATTTGGATATGAATTATCTAAGGAGTCAAATCTATAATCTTTGTGAATATCCATGTCAAATGGTCATGCATGTTCTTAATATGTCATGGGTTTAAATCTTGTTAAAAGCTACTAATTTATCTTCAATCCTAGCTGTTTGGTTAATCCTTTAGCATTCAACCCACCCCGTAAATATCGGCTCTCAATGTTCAACCCACTGTAACCTGCCCCATGTATACTCTGTCATAATATATGACCTCAACGCAAATAATGCAGGAAGTCATGCAAACAGTGAAACTTACAGAGCCTATATTTATGGGACAGGTTTGAATACATTGAATGCCAAAGGATTAAACCAACAAAAAAAAAAAGTTTATACAACATAACCTGAATTTTGGGATAAAATGTAGCAATTAAGATGAAAGTTAAAAAAAAAAAAAAATCATCAATAATGAATAGTGAAAGTATTTCATTTAATAAATTCAGACAACTTAGGATCATGAATGAGTTGGAGAAACAAAAAAACAATTTTTTTTTCTAAAAATTGTCTGTGTTGGATATTTTAAGATTTAAATTTTTAAAAAAACTTTTTATTGCAAGGTGGGAGCATTAGCATTATTTGAGAGATGTTGTATAAGAAATTTAATTTTCTAAAATTAAACATTAAATGCCATACCTGTCATAGGTGAAATGAAGGACTGTTTTCTGCCTCATCTCAAAATTGTATATTTGTTTTTAACTAACATGGAGTAATTTGTTTTTCTTTCTCTGCTTTCACTCCATTTTAATTATAAAACTATATCTGTTTATTTGTCTTCAGTTTAAATAGATGAGCAGTTTTACACAAAACATTGCTGCAAATTTCTTGAAATGTTTTCAAAGTTTTTCTGATTGAAACTGTGTGAAAATGTTTTAGCTAAATAAAAAAAGACATTTAATGATGAAAGAATTTTGGTTCTACAGTTTATAGTTCAGAAATTTGAGTTAAAAAAAAAAATCCCTGATATGAAATTTCTCTTGAACTGGCCAATATCAAAAATCAAAGTAATAATAATGAAAGATGAAAAATTAACAAAGTCAAATTTAATTTAAAGTCTCAAAATATTGGATAATTGTAAAGAATAGAAATAATACTGTAATTATTTTTGCAAATACTTGATATTTTAAAAGAAATATCTGTTTTCACCCTCTTTTTTTTTTTTTTTTTTTTTTTTTTTTTTTTTTTGGGGGAGGGGTCTCCCTCTCCCTTTTCAAATCAGCTTAAAAAAAAAACCCCTCAGTACCAAAATATTCTTAATTTGTGTTTTCCTACTTATGTCATAAATCAGTTATTTTTTCTTTCATTATTCACTATCTGTACTTACATCATTAAGAAACAAAAACACACTTCCTCTATAGTTAAATTATTAAACAGGTTCAGTTTCATCTGCAAGAAAAAAAATGATTTCTGTTGATTACCTAGCCATATCAGCATCTGCAGAAATGAAAAAGCTGACAAAGGAATCCCTAAAAATGAATATTTCAAATTTGAGTTTATATTTGAAAATCCCCTATATTGACTTGAAAGTCTATATAGGG
Source organism: Acanthosepion pharaonis (assembly GCA_903632075.3). Lineage (NCBI taxonomy): Eukaryota > Metazoa > Mollusca > Cephalopoda > Sepiida > Sepiidae > Acanthosepion > Acanthosepion pharaonis. The sequence continues at coordinate 2,159,777 of CAHIKZ030002101.1, read as the reverse complement.
GATTTTCAACTATAAACTCATACATTCTAAACATGTAAGAGGAGTTACTACCCAAACAACAAACTTTACAAAATTAAATCAATTCTAGGAGAATAGTATTATGGACTCAGAAGGAAGACATTGTCTTATCAAGAATCAGAATAGGACACACCTGTATCACTCAGTCATTTCTAAAAAATGAACATAAATGCATAGCATGTCAGGAGGCATATCTGAGTTTAGTGACCTTGCCCCTATACATCAACAATTTTATGACATGACTTGTTTAGAGGACCTCTTTAATAGAAACTATCCAAGCCTACCTGAGGAAGGGAGGGAGGTTGGTCTATACCACAAATTATAGCACTAAATAACCCCATTCTAATGGTATAACTGGGGTATGATGGAACCAACAATCTAAAGGATTGTTTACAACACAGATATTCAAAGCAAAAAAGTCTTTTCAGCATTAAATAAATGGCAGAATTAATAAAACAGACCAATCTACTAGTCGCTTTCACAGTTCAGTATTTTTGTCTCTTGGTGACATAAAGGGTGTTCATTAAGACAGATCAAAGTCAGCAGTAAATAAATCAGTGTTATTGGTGAAAATGTGTTTATTTCTCTATTGAATCATATTATTTAATTCATGGCAATTATGTGTGAAAAATAATATGCCAAATCTAAAAGAAAAAAAAAATCATATATATATATATATATATATATATATTACAAAATGTTAAAAATTTGGATAAATGATCCCAACAGAGTTGTACATTAATAAAAATTGTAAAAAAAATGTTCATGAAAGTATGTTTTGAAAACTATATAGTTATATAGTTTGCTTTTTTTAAGAAGCAAGGATCTTGTGTGTGGCCTTGATCACAATGATTGTTTTTTTTTTTTTTTTTTAGATTTGTTACTTCATAAAGAAGTGCATCTAGTGACTATGGTATTATGGTACTGTCTTTGGTCTGGCAGGTGGGCGTGGGTGGCATGCATGTCCAAGCTATGTATCTTTGTCATTGTTCCGTTGACCACATCACTATCTCATCATCATCATCATTTAGTATTCTTTAGTTTCTCTCTTGCTCTTTCTCTATTGCTGGAATCTTTTGTAGAATTGGATGCTTTATTTTTTTTCTTTGTAAAAATGGCAAAATGAGTGAATCTGCTTGTTTTTTTCTCTCTCCCTTGTCTTTGCATTTATTTCATTTTGGCAATTTTTTTTCTATTCCCCCACCCCCACCTGAAAAAGTCTTTTTTTCATTTAAATACCTTTTATAGCTTTTTCCTTCTTTCCTTTATGATAAGCATATCTTCTCTTACCAATTTAGTCTCACAAACTGTTTCTTTATCTCTCTTTCTCATTCTTCCCTATAACATACCTCTCTATATAGCTTAACCTCTGTTTCTTTATCTTTTGCCTCCATTTATTCTGGAGAAAGAAAGTGTACAGTAGAGAGAGAGAAAAGTGATAATTTCTCTCTTTGCACATTATTTTCTGTCTCTTTCTCTTTATTCCCTATCTGAGAGATCATCTACCTTCTCTCTTGACTGAGTTTTCTCTCTTTTTACCATGCATACTCCTTTATCTTTCTCTGTCATAGATGCCATCTTTCTTTTTACCTTGTAACTTTTTCTCTTGTTTTCTGTTACTTTTTCTCTCATGTATTTCATTTCTCTATACTTTCACTTTTTGTAAATTTCCTTATTTCTTTCTCTTTGCTTTTGTCTGTCTCACCCTCCCTCACATGCATTTTTGTTCTATAGTCTTTTTCTCCCACCCAGTTCTCAATTTGGTTCTTTATTTACAGTTTCTTGGCTGCCTCTGTTTTGTGTAGTTCTCTTCTTTAGAAACAGCAAAATCAAGAAGTGGGAAGAAAAAATCAATCTTAGTTGATTTTTTTAAAAAAATGCCTTGTTTAAATGCTGAAGCTATTGCCAGAAAGCACTCTTAATACTTGGCTCTGCGCATATCCGTTTGGCTTCTTGCTTTGATGCTTATTATTATTTTATTATTGTTCTTTAGATCCTGGCTATTTCTACTGCACGCTTGTAGACAGTTTTGTTGCAAATGACATAATGTTCAGTTAACCAAAATTGAGTGCCTTTTCTTTCTTCTCAGTAAAAATCAGGATTTCTATTGTCAGCTTAATTTGTCTTTTTGACTCTCTAAAACTTTCTGCTGGAAATGTCTGCTATTTTTTTTCCTACTCTCTCTTTTGTTTTTACTGGTCAAGATTGTAATATTTAAGTTGTATTTTACATAATATTCTCGATATACAGCCTCAGCAATTTCTCTTATAGTCTTCATGGTCATAGTTTTGTAATGTCAAGGAATCTTTTAACAATTCCATATTATGTAATCAGATATTTTGTGTATAGCTGTACGGTGTAGAGTAATAATTTAACTATTATAGCATTAGTTTATGCTCTACTAAAATATGATGTGAACTGTGTAAGATCTTGAATTTTTTATGAAATAGATGTTCTTTAGACAAAGTTTAACAAATGTACCGATGAGAAAATGGTGTGTCAAAAGAACAGTTTTTCTCTTGACACTACTATTACTATAAAGTCCCTCAGTAATTTTTTAATAATTTTATTAAATTTAATTTTTAACATTATTAATTTTTAAGAAATATTGTATTTAATTCTCATATTTTTATAATCCTGTAAATATAAAATTATTCTTGTAAATAAACGATCTAATAAATAATGTTTAACATTTTGCTCATTCTGGAGGTGGGGAAATGTATAAATCTAATTCTAAAAATAGCTTTTTAAAACAATAAAAACTATTGTAGGAGAATATAGTAATAGCAGTGTCAAGAGAAAAAAATGTCCTTTGAAACACTGATTTAATTTTTTTTTTTTTTTTTTTTACAGGTACCTTTGTTAAACTTTACCAAAGATTTTTTTCATTTTATAAAATAATCTTTCATTTACTATAATTTTCCATCACTTTGTCTAATTTTCTTCCATTTGGTAGGCAAAAGATAATTTTACTACAAAAGTGGACTCTACTGAATATAGTTATTTGCAAATTCTTTCATATACAAATATTTAGTTGGAAAGAAGCAAGCAAAAGAAATATTTTATTTTAACTTTATTTTTTTTTAGGAAATATCAAGTATTCTGCATGATGTATATTGAAATATATTAACTACAAAATATTATTATTTAGACTTAAATATTTTCTTACTATCATTGCTATAAAAATGAATGAATATTTATACATAATATTGAATTTTATTATTATTAACATGATCAAACTATACACTCAGAATTTAATTTACATCTATATTGGAGTGTATCAAGTATTTTAATTTTTAACGCATTGATGGCCAAAGGTCACTTATGAAATCTGGCTTCAAATACCAACTTTATAATTAGACAATAAAAAAAAAAAATTTGAGTTGATTTATAGCTTCAACTGAAGTCTTAACAATGTTGATAGTATCACTTAGAATAAACTTGTTGTTTGCACCTGCAGATGAAAGTGTATCAGAAAATGCCAAGCACAAGATAATTTATAGTTGGTATAATAAAAACTGCCAACCACGAGTTATTGTACACTTGTGAAACAAAATTACTTTTGATATATTCTAACATATTAATATATGTTAATGATTGGAGGGGAATCTATTGTCAATTCTATGAATGTATTGTCTACAATTCAATTTTATTGTATGAAAATAATTTTTTTTAAGTTTATATAGTACTCAACATATTTTATCTTTTGATAATGCACACAATTCTGAAAGTTTTCAAGTGCTGGTTATTAGGCTGTTTTCTACCTTGCATTTTTTTTTTTTTTTTTTTTTTATAAAACACTGTACTTGACAACTGATTGTTGTCCACTCCTCAGCTTTATTTTAAGTTACCGGTCACCATCCTTAAAATACTTAAACAAGTTTTGGGTAGTATGGTCAGATATTATTCCATTTTCTCATTGCTTGTATCTCACATTCTAATATCAGAAACAAAAGGTACAACTGGATTGTACTGATAATAATATAATGGGGTCCTGTGTACCTGAAATATTCTTTTATAGTAAAGGCATATTAAAAAAATACTTTTGACACCCCTTAATAATAACATTAAAATAGAATCATAGTCTTTAGTTGTGTACATTATCCATTTGATATGACTAACAAAACTGTTTAATAATAGATATCTTCTCATAATTTCAGCTTGCTCTTTAAGTGTTTTAATGTAGCCTTTACAAATTCTGCTTCTGATGCAATAGTAACAGATTGTGATATTCCTTTGCCAGGTTACATATAAATCTTTATAAAAAATTAATCAACTATTTAATATGTAATGTTGGTGAACTGAAACCTTTAAGAGAATTATATTAGCACCTAAATAAATGTTTGGAGAATCATAAAATTATGAAAATCACTATTATTAGGATATTAGTCATGTTAAGAGATAACAGATAATTAATTCACTGTTATATAGCCTAATAGTCAGGATGTCATCATGCAGAAAAATTTATAGTCAATTTTTTATTGTTGCCTTCAGGATACTAGATTCTCCTGTGCCTAGTCTCATTGTCAATTATCTTGATATTGCTTTTATACTGAAAGATGACATGTGAGAAAGGATAGTGAGAGTGATGCTGTGCAAGTCTCTTCATGATCCTGTATGTAAGTGAAACACTGAAGAGAAACTGTATCTGGAAATGACTGATAAGTATTCAATTACTTGTATTTTTTTAGTTTACATTTTTTTTTACTTTTCACTGAAACATTAGATACTTGGATTATTATGCCTACTCAGAGTAACAGTATACTCCTCTTTGGCAGCAAATGGGCAGTCTTGTTTACTATAGTTCAGTTGGTGCCAAACAAAATATTTCTAGTACTATTTGTATTACTCGAATAGATTTGAGTTAATGTTTAACTTTATATCATATTAAGATTGTTTCAAAGACTTTATAACTGAATCATTCTTTCTGGCTATCTACATTTGATTAAGCTTTAGCACTCTGTAGATAGCTATTTTCAACAAACCAAATATTAGTCCTGCCAATGCAAGATGAATTTGAATTTCTTGGTTGTGTAGTCATGACCTTCTATGGCAACACTTAAAATAATCTTGACCGAAACTGAGAGCTAGGCTATTGCAATTTCAAATATATAGAGCTAATATATAAAACACTATATTTTGAAGGGATTCCATATACAGTAAAAGGGGAAGTAATATTTATAAATGATTCAGTGTGTTAAATGTTAACAAGATATGACTTTATTGAAATTAATGTTTCTATCTTTCACCTTATTGTCAGAACATTTGCAATTGGAAATGACTTGCAAATTGCTTGCTTATGGAAACAAACAAAAATAAAGGAAACAAATGATGGCTAGAAATTTAAAGTTTAAATAAATTAATAATGAAAATGATAGCCTTAGCAGCAGCACTATTAGGGCTTGATAGTTAATCATTGTATTTACAGCCAAAAGACAGCATTATATCATAATACACATAATATTCTGTTGATTTATTCTCAAGGACAATTTTAGTTTTTTCTTTAAATCTTTTCATCAACTTTTGCAGAAACAATTTTTTATATGAATGTGATCATGAACCCTTCCAGTAATTCTTTAGAGCCAATCTGTTTTCATGAAACAGTTTTTTTGTTTTGTTTTTTTAAGGAGTGGAACAAATATGTACCAACAATATTATTATGTAACTAAAAACTGGATTTATTAGCAGGACAAAAGGATTAATCAAATCGATGGACAAAACCAACATTAGTATATTATTCATCAAGAGAAGATTGGACTTACTATAATATTAGGCTTAGTACTCTTTGTTCTAAATATGCTTTTCAGTGTAGTTTTAATTTTAAAAAATGTCTTTATGTCCTTGTCTTGAAGATATTTGCTGAGTCTAGTCAGGCACAAGACAACAATAATCTGTATGATTTGCTACTTACTAGCAAGTTTTATTGTAATGAAGCATAGATATACTATAACATTTGTTATAAAACTACTGAGTGTAAAATTATCTTATCTTTATTATATAATGTGTGTGTTATATATATATATATATATATATATAATAGCTGACTGTTCTCATTTTCCAAGAACAGCTGTTTGTTAGGACAGCTAGCCACTCTGTTTCAGATGTCTTCTCAGGCACATTTGTGTTTGTTCAACAACCACAGAGCCCACTTGTGGTTTATATTACAACTATGCTGAGCAAACCTTAGTTATAGTTTCTGGGAGGGAACACATAATCTGTATGATCAGTCATTTGAACAATGCCAGTACATTCAAACCCTCAGTCACAATGACTTGTGATTTCATGCTAGCACAACCAGCAATGGCTTTGGATAGTTCCATCTACCCAATTTCACTCAACTTATGGTATGGTTTTCAAACACTTTACAATGATATTGCCTTCCCAGATTGATAACATCACATCCAGAATTCACCTTCCTGACAAATCAACCATGATTGAACCCAGGTCTCATGGTTGGAAAGTGAATGTTCTGTGTTTTTTATATATATATATATATATATATACATACACACACAATGTGTGCGTGTATATATATATATATATATATATATATATATATATATATATATATGAGTGCATTTCAAAATATTAGAATATCATTTTTAAAAATTTAATTCAGAAAGAGAAAGAAGACTGTTTTAATTTTGATATTTATTGCTTACAGCTTATTAAAAAAAATCCACTATCTCAAAATGTTAGAATATTTCATGAAATCAATAAAAAAAAAATGAATTTCTGTTTAAATTTGTGAAATGAAGAGTTTTTATTATTTACATTTGGACTAATGACCTTGTCTTTATCACAATGTTTCAGCTGTTATGCCCTCTGGCCTTCATTAGGTGCTTGTCAATCCAGGTAATGCTCAGTTCAAAATTCCCTGAAGTTTACCTGGATTGACAAGCCACTAATGAATGTCTAAAACTAGTAATTTTGGATCTGTGGGAAGGTGCCAAGTGTTGCTAGAATCAACATCTCCATAGAGCTTGCCAACAGATGAGACCATGAAGTGCTTTAAAGTCTCCTGGTAGATTGTTGAAATGATTTTGGACCTGAAAAAAAAAAACATAGTGGCTCAAAAAAATTCATACTGGATGTCAAGCAATTTGAACTTTATACCTCTCCACTTTTCCTCCTGAGATCTTATTTTTAAATGAAATGCAAAATTGTATTTGAAAACAGGACTTTGGACTATTTTCAACAGTCCAGTCCTTTTTCTCCTTAATTCAGGTAAGATGCTTCTGACATTGTTTCTGATCCAGGAGTGGCTTGGCACTAGGAATGTAACATGTCTTTTCCATTCCTTGGATGTATCTGTGCATGGTGACTGTTGAGGCACTGATTCCAGCTTCACTCCATTCCTTGTGAAACTCTCCCAAATTCTTAAATTGATTTTGCTTGACAATCCTCACAAAGCTATGGTTATTTCTCTTGCTTGAGGACTTTTTCCTTCCAGTCAACTTTTCATGCTTATAATTTTGTACAGTAGTCTTTTCAAAAATCTATCTCTTTAAAAAAAAAATGATCTTCTCTGACTTACCCTCCACAAAGAGAGTTTCATTAAGTGTCTCCTGGATCAAGTCTCATTGTGTCTACTGAACCAGACAATCCAGGCTATTTATACTGCATAAATAGGGATTTTCGCAAACTCAAAATGGAATACTCTAATGATGTGAGATACTTTTTATTTGTTTTAGCTGTCAGTCATAATTGTCAAAATGGAAAAAAATTCTTGAAATATTTTAGTTTACATGTAATGAGCCTGGAAATATATATATATATAAAATCTTCACTCTCTGAAATTACTGACAGATAATATTGAACTCTTCAGTCATGTTCTAATTTCTTGAGTTGTACCTGTATACATGTGTATGTGTGCTGTGAATACATATATGTGTCATACATATGTGTGTGTTATACATAGATTTTTTTTTCTCTTTTCTCTTTTATGAACTATATTTTTGTTAGTAAAATCATATCTTTTACATTTTTCATAGACAAATCTATTCTGCAGATTTTACTCTGATCAATATGTGACTGAAATCATTAAGAAGCAAAATTCAATTTAGAAATTGTATTTTCAGCTAAATTTCCAATATTAACTTGAATTTTGATCTGTCTGTTGATGTCATAATGCATTCATTTTATCTTACTTCTTAAGAGATATACATCATCAATCTTGGTAAGTCCACTCTGCTCTTCATAAATGTTTAGCATTTAAGTCTTATTTAATGTAAAAATGATTCTCTACTAGGTAATATAATATTAAATGCAAAAGCATTTAATATTTATGTATCATTTGGTTCTAATATATTTTGAGATAAATTTATATAATTCTTAACTGAAACAAGTTTGTCTGATCTTGGTTAACAATTTTTTGAGATCAAAGGTGTTAATTAGGGTTAATATTGAAGACATTAATTCTAATTTAAACCATATTACATCTGATAGCATTAATAGTGTTTAAAAGAGCCATAACAAAAAACTAAATTTTTTTAAAGGGGGTGGCGGGTCTTTCACCTAGAGGTCTTTTTACCTGAAGGTCTTTTAATGCTATTGAAAGTTTTAGCAGATTTTTTTTCTGTTAATCATGAAAAGCAATTCCTCTTTGTAACAAAGAAGGTTTTTTTATCATATATAGCAAACAGTTGAGAAGTACAAGGTTGTATTATATCTATTTTGTGGGTAGGGATGATTTGCTGGTGGCTTAGGAATTTAATGACTTAATTTTTTTTTGTTTGTTTACTACTTTTGTCTTTGTTTCCAGCAGACATTTCTCTAGTGACTCTTTTTATCTCTTTTCTATCTCTCACTGTTACATACACACACACACACACACACACACACACACACACATGGGCCAATATTATAATTAAATATTTCAATATAAAATAAAAAATATCAAATATTAGAAATAAATTTGTGATTCTGTTTGTATGTTGTCATGCACATCTTCATACTTATATATATATATATATATATATATATATATATATATATATATATATATATTATTGTCATTAAATCTTAATCAGATTATAAATAAAAAGTGGTTAATGCACAACAGAGTAATTAATCTAAGATTGTATAAAGAGACTATTTTGGTGACTTACCTGCAAACATGCTATTTTTTGGTGACTTGTGTGTGTGTATATATATATATATATATACACACACACACACACTAACATGCAATAATTTATAGATTTTATATACTGGTGGATTCAAAACATGTCGTTGAGGGTAACTTTATTAAAAAAAAAAGAAAAGTGGAACTGATTTTATGATTTCAAACAGTCTCCACCTGTTCACCACTGTTGTCAAGATATTCTAAAAATCTTCCATGAGTGATCCCCATCCTCCCTGAATAAAAAAAAAAAAAAAAAAATTAAAATTAACACTTCTGTATGAGAACCTTGAAAACGAAATCAATGCTGTTTTTCTAACAAAGGAACTCTTATAGAGATGTTAAATTTTTTTAATCAACCTGTGTGTCTCATATATAGGTAAAAGACAATAGGAAAACTGTATTATTAGCCAATGCGTTTTGTCCAATTTAGACTTTTTCAAGGCAAAAACAAAATGAATTTATTGAAAATAAATTTTTTTGTTTTTGCATTGAAAAAGTCCACATTTGATGAAATGCATCGGCTAATAATACAGTTTTCCTATTGTCTTTTATCTTTATACATATTGTCTTTTTCTACAGGTTAATTCAGAGAAATTTTTCATATATATATATATATATATATAACTAATATAAGTAATAGGTTTGTCATTTAGCTGATTGATGTTACCTTCAGCATCCTGACTCTAGACTTTCATAGACAGATCCCCCAAGAATTACACTGTCCATTCCTCAGTGGGTATAAATAATGTGTATGAATATGTACTGTTGTATACACCCACGTGCATACACTAGTATACATTTATAATCAATAGATATGCTTGTAATTAATTAATATTTTTATTAAGAAACAAGAGTATGGAGGGATTTTTTAATATTTTTTTTTTTTTTTAATGTTTGTAGAAAGATGACATACAAATACAACCAATCCCTACTTATTGACTTTTACTCATTTAATGACATCCTCAGACTCATGCCTAGTTATAAAATTACATAAAAAAACAAATCCAACCAGTTTGTATTATATGTTGTGTGAAGACTTTGATAATTTTCACTTTCTTCAAAGTGAATCAAAATACATAAAGAGAAAAATAAATAAAAATAAATTGAAAAATACTATATTTACAGTATACAAACCAAAGTAATGTGCAAAATATAGAACTGTTCTTTTGAATTTGTTTATGACACATACTGTTTGGGACACTACTGTATAAACATTTAGAAATATGTTAGAAATATTACAAATGATGCAAAAGTTATGTTAAAGCTACCTGAAGCTGGTTGACACAAACCCAATATATGCGTAGTATACCTAAAATAGCAGTCATGTATTACTTCTCACTTAGCAACCAGGTTGTTGAAACAGAATTCAGACGGAACCCAGTGGTTAAGTGAAGAGTGCTTGTGCTAACAAAATAATCTACAACTTTTGGTATTCAAATATTAATTAGCAGCCAAGCATTTTTTTTTTTTTTTTTTTTTACATTTATGTTCTCAGATTGATTGATGGACAGTCAGTCATATTCACATCCAGGTTTCTATAATTTGGTTAATATACTTTTAGAATTTTATATATGGCAAATGTATTTATATTTAAATGAAGCCTTTAATACCTATAAGGGATTTATAGATTAAGGTAGATATGTAGATGAACTCACATACACCCACATTTTCATATACTCTCTCTCTCACTTCTATAATTTTTTTTCTGCTCTCTTCCCATTGTTTTTATTTTGTTGTCTCTGAGCAATACTAAAAAAAGTAAAAATAAAAAAACTCATCTCTCACCTGTTTTTTATTTTTTTTTAACTTTTTTTTAATGCCATGTTCAAATGCCTTTCTTTTTCTCCTACTCCATTGTTTCAGGTTTATTTTTAAACCAAAAAACAAAAGAAAAACAAAATTATATATATTTTTTTTCCTGGCTTTCTCTATTTTTTTTTTCTTTTTTCTTCTTCTAGCATTGCTCTCATAACTTACTTTGTATCTTACCCCGTACTGTTTTCATTTTCTGCCCTCAGACAAAGATATTCATGCGGGAGGTAAGTTTCCCCCCACTCTGTTACTCCACCTTCTCTTCCCTCTCCACCTCTTCACTTCCAAGATACTTTTTTTTTTTTTTTTTTTTTTTTTTTTTTTTATAAATATATAAATTTTACCTGGTCCCATATTGGAAATATTGTGTGTGTGTTTTTAAGATTCATTAGCATTAATAAAAATTAATGTTCAGGAGACTTAAAAAAATACTTTTCCAATGAGTTTTATGAGACTACCTGTTGGTTTGGTTCTTAATAGAAATCATACCAGAAAGGAAAGAAAATTGTGAGAAACTGATGTCTCTTCCAATAGACTAGATAATGAATCTTTCCAGGCATACTCTTAGCATACTAAAAATGCCACAAATTTTCACTAAATGTTAATTTCTATTTATAAAACATAACTAACACCTATTCCGTTTATGGATTACATCAAATCATTAGAAAATCAATCAATCAAAAAAAATTTTTTTTTCTATTTATGCTGTCTTTAGTAAATTTTTAACTAGATAGATATTTAGTGGTTGAAGGGACCTTTCTATATAACTGAATTGGTATTGTTTTATGGCATATTAATTTTTTTTATGCTGATCATATAAAAGTAAACAGATTTGAAAGAATTGTTTCTAATGATGTATATAAACATGTACATATGGCATTCCAGAGATGGGCTGTGACAGCCAAGAACTGAGATGCTTTTTAACATTTGTTATAACCTGTCAATTGTCAATTCTTACAAACAAACATTATTTCATATTAACCAAAGGAAGTATCATGATCAAGAAAGTTATGAGCATTCAGTATATAGATAAATTCACTATTAATGGCTTGCATGATTATTATGCAAACTGAAATGAGTCCTTCTCTCAACCCCCATTAAGTAATAAGAAATATGTTTGACCAGGAATTGTGTGAGATAAACAGTTAAGATCATCCCTTGTCATTCAATGAAAGCAACCTTTTTATAACAGTTAATGTTGGTGGCAAAAGTATGACTTCACCTTTTCCTGTGACTTGTCCTACTTTTCTCAATGTTATGGCATAAAAAATGAGGGTGAGGCTGCTTAAGGTTCCAGCATCAGATTCCATTACATCTGGAAGCATCAGTTCCTGAAATGAGGAATAAGAGTGTTTTGCAAGAATTTACAATATCATGCTCTTCAATTTTTATTTATTTTCATATTCAAAAATAAAACATTTTTTACTCATAACTGAAGTTAACTTTCATATTTAAAAAAAAATAGAATTATATTTTTGTTTTTAAGTATTTTGAAAGCTTACAAATATATTTAATATGAGGCCTGGTAAAAACAAAATCAATTCTTTCTTTCCTTTTCTTTCTCTGTATCTCTCTTTTTTTTCTCTCTCTCTCTCTCTCTCTCTTTTTGTTGTTGTTAATTTCTACTTTAATTAATTTTTTGTGTGAGTGATTGTTTTTTTTTTTTTTTTTTTTTTTTTTTGCATTTGGTTTTTGTGTTTAAATTTATTGGTCAGCAATGACCATCAGCCCTAGTCCATCACCACTATTTCCCTTTGGTATCTTTTCAACAGACCCCACCCATGTCCAACCAATTTCTTAATCCTTCAATACATGTAGTTTACACAACATGCACCCACTACTGAAATGTTTTTCTCACTATTTTTTTTTTTTTTTTTTTTTTTTTTTTTTTTTTTGTGTGTGTGTCACATTCACTCATATTTTGACCACTCTGTAATACTTGTTTTTTGGGGTTTTTTTTTGTTTCTTTCATGAATGAAAATGAATTTAATTTCTCTTTCTAAACCAACACACCTCTGCAATAGTTTTTGAAAATGTATCTTTTATATGATTAAAACAAATTGTTTAAAACATATTCTCTCTTGTATTCAGCATCTTTGTTGTTGTGGCCTCATCACAAATCTATCAACTTAAAAGAAAATATGTTAAGAATTTTGTTAGGTAGCTTTTAAAATTCTTCACTGTTTGGTTCATTAAATTATAGTTAAGTTGCCAAAATGTTTTGTAACGCACTCTTTATTTATTGACATTTAAAAATGAAGGTGAAATCACTTTATTGTTTCCTTAACCTTTATCACTATATATGTGACTTCATTTAATGCACAAAAAATTTATCCTGCCACTGAAGGTAATTCTGATTCCCTGGACAAGTGTTTGAATTTCATAGTTGTGTTGTCATATCCTGCTATGACAACAGAAAACAACTTTGAGTGAAATTAACAATAAGGATACTGCAACTGAGTAGCCTTGAAAAAGAATGCAGTGGAAAGGGAAATAATATTAATAATGCAGAGTGCTAAAGGTTAATGGAGAAACAGTTCATCAAAAAGAAAAGAAAAAAAGTATTACATAATTTAAAACAAATACTGTTGTGAAAACAGCAGTGGTGTCACCAACAAAGTTGTTTTTAGATGAAAATTACCATTAAGCTATGGCACTCTAGCAATACCTTACAATATTAGGTGGTCTCCTTGGTTTTCTATCACAGTGCTATATCCAAGCAGATTCAGAATTTGCCCTCTTTTGAGGCTTCTTAATATATTTCCTCTCTTCTCTTGGTGACAGTACAACTTTGGTATTTTGAGGTTGAGTTCGTAATAAAACTTTCAGACTTTGATAGGTAATATATTTCTTATCTAACTCTGTGTGTTTACAGCAATATCACATTGAAACACCGGTTCTTGTCCGATCACTGAAGCTAAGCAATGTTGAGCTTCATCAGACGGATAACCACTGGGCAATACCAGGTACTCTAAGCTGTACTATTAATTTTTCATACAAATTATTAATGACTGATGGTTTCACAAATTGGGATATCATAATGTATTATGGAACATTCTCACCTGTCCAGCTAAGGTAATGTTCCAAATCCTTTACGATACCTTAATTTGTAAAACCCTCAGTCATTAATAATTTGTATGAAACAAAAGTAGACAAATAGGTGATTAAAAATATGAAACTATTTTTCTCAAATTAGTATACAGTGTTAATTACAATACTATATTATACTCTAACATATCAATTGACTCAATTATTGTCTCCAGGTTTTCTGACCCTCTGATATTCTTATGATAGACATGTTGACTTAATTATATTATTTTATGGTACTGGAAGTTCCATGCAAATGATTGTACCACCTGATAGAAGGTGGTTCATAATAGAAAGTTTACTTTTGAGAGTTTTTGAATTATAAAAGAATAACTGAAAAGAAGTGTCTGAAAAGTCTTATGTATATTTTCCAAACCATATAGGACAGGCATGACCTCACTTGAAATTGTTTATGGTCAGCTTTACTTGAGTAAAGCAGGATAATTAAGTCATTGTGCCAGAGCACCTACCAACTACAAAATAGCATTAAGTACTGAGAATTCACATGATATTTGCAGAAAAGTTTGCAAGTTGGTTAAAAAGGCATACAGTCACAATAATAGTCCTAATGACAATGAAAATGTATGTTTTTTCTATCTGCTAACTTTGTGCCATAGGTTTTAAAAGTTTGTCCAGTTTAAAACAGCCACATCTGTTCATAGTACAACTAGGCTTTACAATGACATCATGGTTATAGTTGACAATGAGGTGGAAGCAATCATTATTTTATAGTAAGAGGGTTTCTGAATCCTAACAAATGCTCAGCTCTACTGAGAAGCTATTTTTGCATTCTTTGACATTCAAAGATACCTGAAAAACAATGTTTTGTTGCTTTAAAACAGTTTTTGTTTTTCTTTTTACTTTTTATGGAAAATTTTGGTTTAACTTGTTTTTTTTAGCATGACATGGGACATTTTTTCTTATTTTAGGAATGTTCTGAATCACTATATTAAAACAAAACAAATCTGATGGCTCGATTTCCATTTGTTTTAGTGGAAAGTACAGAATACATTTTGGGAGAAAGTGAGATCTATCTAATGGCTGCAATACACATTTTAAAAATGCTATTATCAGTTCTCTTAAGATATTCAGGTTAAAAATTGAAGGAACAATTTTTAAAAAATCTTAGTGGAATTAAGCTTATTTTGAGATTACTGATTGAAATATTCTGCATTTTTTTTTTAACTCTCTCCCAGTTTAATAACAATGAAAAGGAATTGATGTGAATGAAATGGCAAGATCTCAATTTATTATCTCTAAAATTCCTCTTTAATATATTCTTTTTATAGCTTAGGCCAAATCTTATTTAATTCTGTTAAAATATTTTTTCCAATGTCTTTTTTCATAAATACTATAACAAGTTTTATACTTTTTACTGATATATTCTACAAGGTGTATTTATTTTTGTTGCGTTTGAGATGAACATTTTACTGGTATTTATTTATAACTAGATTTGTGTAAGTTTTGAAATGCATGTCTTTTCTCTGGATGTTGACAATTCTTGATGCTGATCATTAGATTTGAAACTAGATTGCTAACTTTATTTGCTTTTACTGATGACATTTTGTTTTATTTGTTGCTGTCCATATTCAGGTTTTAACAATTTTGAAATAGCAAACTTTTTATTCCTTCAAAAGAAGTTTGGAAACATTAAGCACATCCTAATTTGCATTTGTGTGATATGAAATTTTCTTTATCTACTAATCCTTGCATTATGTCCAGCAAAGAAATATTTATTATATGATTGTTTTTTTTTTTTAATTTTTTATTCCTGTTATTTTTAGTGAGTAAAAATGACTCTAGAAATTTGCTAACTTTAATAATAGAATATATTAAAAATGATTTTATCTGTGAGAAAGTATATATATTATTATAATAATAATAATAAAATCCAAAATCACCTCATATGGGGAATAGCCTATTTTGGCAGACAAAAATATAGGTTGTCTTATCAACCTCATTGTAGACTGGGTTTGTGTCAGAAATAGAAATTTATTTGTGAAAGCTATAAAAAAAAAACAAAAAAAAAAACCTAATACAGAATTTATCCATTTCAATGTTTCAATCAGACAAAAGGCACAAGACAGGGGTCAGGGGAGGGTGGAAGGTAATTGTCTTAAAGTGAAGAAGTTTTATAAAATTGAACCTGAATATTAATTTTATGGCATTAATTTGGGGTCATATGAAGAATGAAATATTAATTTAAAACTAAAAGAGGAATAACAAGGGATTTAAAAATAAATTTAAAATATATAGAAAAAAGGATGTGATGGATTAAAGGCAAGAGCACTGGGTAGATCTTAGAGTGGAGGAAAGTTTATAAATTTTAATTTAATTTAATACCTTTTATCTAACTGAAACATTGAGATGGATAAAGTCTGTATTAGTTTTTTTTACTGTTTTTTTTTTTTCTTTTTTTTTAAACACTCAGTTAAATTTCTATTCCTGACATGAACCCAGTCCACAACAGGGTTGATAGACTATATTTTCATCTGCTGAAGTAGGCTAATCCCCATATGAGGTGATGTTGGATTTTATTGATTATTAATTATTTGCTTTGTAATAATAGATACATTGAGCTCTTTTTGTGGATCAATTTTAATATTTTTTATTACTAGGATCCACTGGGATTATATACCAACAGATTTGTCACCTTTATATATATATATATATATATATATATATATATATATATATATATATATATATAAAGGTACACTATATTTATATGTAAAAGTGTTCAATATCAGGGATAGAGCATGTGCAAATATAAAAGTGGTCATTGAGATAAACCAAGTTACAACAGACTGTTTCATGCTTGAGCACAATCTTCAGTTTTCATGCACACTCTCACACACACACACACACACACACACACACATATATATATATATATATATATATATATATATATATATATATATATATATATAGATGTGCAGATGGGTGTAATGGTTCGTGGCTCAGAATGAGAAATTGGAGAGCTGAGTGCAAATTTCCCTTGGCTCTATTATATTATATGCAAATACGCTTGGGAAAGGTATGAATCCATCTCATTTACCCTGCTATGGGTTAAAAGGTAGGACTTGTATCTGAAAAATTGTTATTCTCAAAAAATTGTTAATGCAATACTTACAACAGAAAAAAAAACAGACTTATATATTTATATTTGTTTATAAAATCAGCAGAAATTAATTAAAAAATGCATGCTTAAATGCCAGTTTCTAATGCTATAGTAAGTTCATTGTTTTCATTAATAACATTGTTAAGATCAATATATAATGTACAGTGTATTCTCCAAATTTTGGTCCTTATAAGAAGTAGTTATTCTTTTAAAAGAATTAGCATTAAAAGGGCCAATATGATTTTAAAAAGTTGTCTTAAAGTGCAATGAGTCTAAGTAGCTATTGTTCTAACCACTGCATATATATATATATATATATATATATATATATATATATATATATATATATATATATATAGTCTGAAGCCAGAAATGCTGTCAGTGAAAGTCTGAAAACATGTAAGACATGCAGTCTTTGCAATAAAATACTCAATATCAGAGATAGAGCATTAATAGGCAGTATTTACATTAGTCGGACTATTGTCCTCATCTTTGTCGCCATATTGGAGAACTTCCAGAGGGAAAATTAGCAGGAGATAACTGATAACTGACATCCATCAAACATGGCATGTGGAACTAGATCAGTCTACCCCAGTGATCGAAATAAAGGGTTCAGTTCAAATTCCAACCACCTGAAGAAGGCGGAACGCATAACAGCGCCGAAACGTTGTGACAAATATGGCGACAAAGATGAGGACAATAGTCCGACTAATGTAAATACTGTACATAATACCTCATCTCAGAAATATAGACAGACAGCATTAATAGGATTATCATATATAACTAAAAATATCTGTAACAAAAAAAACAGTATTAATAAAGACAAATAAATCTGTACCCCAGATTTTTGCAAATATCTCCATTCTTGAAAGAATTACCTCTTTCCCAAGCCAACATACATTATGATAAAAAAAATTTATAATTAAATGGTTGAATTCAAAACCTAGTATTTAAAATATATAATACATAAATTAATCCTAAACTAAGATAACATAAATAATTATTACATTATAAAAAAAAAAAAAAAAAAAGTTCACAAACAATAATAGTCACTCTCATTTATTAGACATTAAATTACATCGGTTAACATCCTACATAATTTACCTTGACTTTGTTAGCTTGGTGTATATTGATGAGCGTTCTTAAATTGAAAAATTCTGAAAAACTAATGACTTTTATAAATACATTATACCAATTTATTATACACAATTTTGCTCCATTCCAGTTTGAAAAACACTGAATACACTACATTATATTGTTTTATATTGATCTGCACTGTTTCTTTATGTCTATTTTGTTATGCTTTTCATTTCTTCAGGTAGAGTATAGGATTTTTTTCTGTTAATTTTATTTAATGCATCCTTTGATAAATCCTACTTAATTTTCTATATTTAATTGGGACTATTTGCTTTATTTGATCTCAGACTCAGTATAAAATTTTTTTCAAGGAAATAACTCTTAAAAATGTTGCATTAAATACACATTGGCTTGTTTGTAACCCATTTTCGCAGGTAGGAATTTTTAAATGCATTTGAAATGAACTTTTGCACCTGTGTTATATGTTGTCCTGTTTGTTACTGAAATCTAGGCAATTGGCATTACCTGCACTGATCACTCCCTCTGAATTTTGGCAATGTTGCTGAGGATCTCTCTCTCACTTTCTTTTCTTTGTCTGTAGATGACCGAAGGATTGTATTGTTACATAGTTATTTTATTATATATGGTAGTATGAATTTAAAATCAGTCCTTAGCAAAGAAAAAAAACAAGTTGCAAGACAGGGTAGAAAATTATATTAATCATCATAAAAGAAAATAAATATGGGAACAAATGATAGAATAAGAAAGAAAAAAAAATAAAATGTAATACAATAAAATTATTTCTGCATTTGTAGCAGAGGGCATATTTATCTTTTTTACATTCATCAATTTTAATGGAAACAGGAAGTATATATAAAAAGTACAGTTAATTGCAGGCTACAAGCATTAAAATTGAGAGCAAAACTTTACATTTTACATTTCCTTTATGATTTTAATATTATGACAACTGCCATAGACAGAAAATTAGGAACAACAAGGAAGTCTTAAGGATAATAAAAACAAGAAGAAAGCTTGCAATCAGAAAGAAACAGTTGAAATTTCTAGGGGACACAATGAGAAAAGAGAGCATAGAGAATTTAACACTCACATGACATACTGAAGGCAAGAGAAACAGCAAGTATCCTAGCTTGTTTGAATGCATGGCCTAGCAAAGACAGATGGTAAAGAGTAAAAGATAGGATGTTGTGGAGAGCCATGATTGCCAATGTTCTGAAAGGATTTGGCACATTAAAGAAGATTTATCATGACTTAATCTCTCTCAGTAAAATATGTTACTTGCATCAGGTGATGTCAGAACAGACTTTCTACTTGTCCTTTAGAGAAGCCAGGTGCATTGATGGGATGACCTGTGTGATGACCTGCTAGGTGCAGATCCAGGCTTCATATGATGTCAGTGGATATGTGGTCGACCCAACATCAACTATGATATGCATGTGTGAGAATAAGTGTATAAGTACATATATAAACACAAACATCAAGGGAAAAAGAATCTCATACATTTACATATGAATGTAGATGTACGAGTCCTTGTTCAGAGAAGGCTCCAAATCTACAATCCCACTGACTGATAGTGATTGATGAAGTCCAGAGTTGAATAAACAGTAATGTTACATATGAGATTCAGTTTTCTGCTTTCATTAGTAACAAATGACATTAATGCTACAATCTAACATGAAGCAGAAAAATTATATTGAATCAATTGCTAGGTCTGCTGTTAGGAAACTTGTTTCACTGTGTTGTGCTAGATTCTTTTTTTCAACAGAATCCACCTTACTTATTTATAAGTCACCATCTATCCATGCATTGGATATTGCTGTTACATTCAGTCTGGTGCTTCTGCTATGCATTTAGAGATTCTTGATAAAATACAAAGAATCATCTGCAATGTTATCTGTCCTGATGTGGCAACTTTGCTTCAGTCACTTTCCCACTACCATAATGTAACTTTGTTTTGCCTTTTCTATAAATATTTTCATGGTAATTGTTCTGATGAGTTTTCCTCTTTGGTAACTCGACTTTATAAATTTAACCGCAGTACAAGATTGGCAGCAAGTTCTCATCATTTTACAGTTAAAATAATTAGATGTAGCCATAAGTTCTATGCTAATAGTTTCTTCTCTCACACTTCTCCCTTGTAGAACTTTCTTTCAGCTTCTTGCTTTCCTGTCAACATTGATCTTCAGAAACTTAAATGCAAAATCAATTATTATCTTCTGTCTTCTTAATTCCTATTCTTTTATTGTTCTCTTTCCTTAATAATTTTTTCTTTTTCTCATTTACTTTCACCCTCAGTAATCCTTTGCATCTTAGTGACTTTATTGCCTTGCTTGGGCTGAAATGATTAAATATATATATATATATATTCCGTGGATAAAATAAGTAAAGATTTATCGTAAAAACTAGTACAATAAGAATAAAGGTAACAGTTATGCACAAGGTCATCGCAAGTCAATCCAGTAGTGAGTGCTACTATTGAAAGGTTGGTAGTTCTTGCGTGAGTCTGAGTCGTACTCAACAGATCCCAGTTAGTCTCTGTAGTCCATTGACTTACAGATACTTATAGGTAATTACTCATCGGGGTGACAGGTTATTCTATTACATTAATATATATATCTTGTTAAGTAGGAAAATGCTTGCAGATATGGTCAAGATTATTACAGATAACTAAATTTAAAATAAAAAATTACAAGTGGAATTTAAATCTTGATGTTAAAAAAAACAATAAAAGAAAATTATTGGCCTTAAAAATCTGGAAATAAAATGAAAAGTATATTTAATCTGACTTGTTTGACCCATTGATGTTATATTTGCTTCATTTCATTTCATTTTTTTTTTTTTTTTTTATTATCCTCGATGTCAATATACCTTAATTATTTCAAACTATTCTTCTCATCTTAGTTGTTAGAGATGCTCTTATAGACATAATATTTTGGCCATTTAACCTATGGCATTTGTCAACTTTCTACTGTTTTGGTTTATATGGGACATGTTGATTTATTAATAAATTATTTAAATAACACATCATACTTATTATAAAACCCAGGTTGTGTGTGTGTCTGTACATTTATATATTGGATCGGATTTTCTACATTTTTCAACTGATTTCAACAAAACTTCACAGGACTACGTAAAATTACCTTGCGGTGGTTCTGATAGCACCAAAAATGGGAAAAACACAATTGTTTTTGCATGAAATCAATTTGAAAACACGATTAAGAGGTATCACTTTTGCGGAATGAAAGGGGGACAACTCATATCGAGTTATACTTATTATAAAACCCAGGTTGTTTGTTTGTGTGTGTTCATTTATATATGGGATTGGATTTCCTACATTTTTCAACTGATTTCAACAAAACCTCACTTTTTTTCTTTTTTATTTTTTTTTGGCAGGCAGTGTTTCTTATTGTCTTGCACACTTTTTTCTTTATTTTTACATTCAGAATGCTTTAAAAATTCCATTTACAAGACAATTGTTTATAATAAAATTCTATTCAATCGGTAGACTAATAACGATTGAAAACAATGTTTTTGTTTGGGTTTGACCAATTCGTAAAAAAAAAAAAAAAAAACTAATTAAGACATGCATGTCCATCAATCTTAAACAATAATCTTTGTCAATTTTAGTTTTCAATCTTTATGATGGTTGATACTTGATCTATCTCTTATTGTTATATCCCCGGGCAACGCCGGGCTCTACTGCTAGTTATTAATAAATTAAATAACACAATCAACAGATATCCCAAAACAATAGAAACCTGATGAGTGCCAGAGAGTACTTGGTCAAAACCTCTATAACATCTAAGATGAGAACAATAGCTTGAAATAATTAAGGTACATTTTTGTTGCAGGGTCTATACTAGAAGTTCTTTTGCCATTAGTAACTATGATCTTAGCAGTAAGCTTGCTTTTGGGCTCATGCACTATGCAATCTTCTGAAGATTGCATTGTGCATGAAACTTCAAGTTATGCTACTGGTATGGACAAAAATGTATATTTATTAATATATAATTTATAGCTGTGTTATATTACATTGAGCACTATTTTATTAACACCAGCATTCAATGTGTGATATTATATATTCATCTTTATATATATATATATATACACACACACACACACACAAAAAAAGTGTTTTAGCTAGCAAGAATTCATCCAAACAAGTTTTGTTAAATTCAACTAGAAAGATTTGTCTATTTAATGTTTTATTATATTTTTTCAAATGAGATGTCTACTGGGATTGAAATTATGAATAAACTGTCCAAAGTTCATTCCCCACCCCCAAACTACTTTTAACTATTGCAGTCATTATCAAGAACTGTTTTTTTTCAGCATGGTATACAATATTTTCCCCACTGAATCTTGGCATTTTTAGATCACTAGAATTAAAATCTAAAAACATTAGGATGTAATTAAAAAAATTGTTTACCATACTAACAACACCCAGTTCTTGGTAATGACTGAGATGGTTGAAAAAACTTGAACAAAACAAGAAATAACAAACTTTGGTCAGTTTATTTATAATTTTAATCCTGATATACAACATCTCATTTGGAAAATATAATAAATAAACAAGTGTCAGGTAAATTTGATGAAACTTGTTTGTTTTGTGTGTGTGTGTGCACACACACACACCCATACATATATATATATATATATATATACCCACTAAAAATAACATTTATAATAAAATTTCTTATATATGAAGGTGGTTTAATAACTGTTATTGGCTCTGAAATTGTCACTGTATAAATGATTGATCTATGTAATATCCACTGAATTAAGTCCATTTACAAGGAAAGAGGAAATGTTGAAAAACATTTCAAGTAAAATTAAATTTTTTCATGGGTAATGTTAATCATAGATATTGAACATTATTCATTGAAAATTTCTGATCAAAATTCAGCTATATTTGCATCTTGTCTATATGAGATAATTCAATTACCTATTTATCTGCTAATTCATATACAGTATATTTATCTTTATCTATTTCTACCTTTTGATTTGACTTACATTTGTTTGTGCATTGTTTTTCCTTTTCACAAGGTCGTATACATCTGTGATATATTACATGTCAACATTATATGTTAAAACCATAGGGCCAAATCATTTTAATAGCAGCAGCAATAAATCAATATATTAGATTAACACTGACAATAAACTACATTTAATAGCAAGGCCTCTGATCAGGAGATTGGAGGTTTTGAGAAGCGTGGAACCACCTCTTAATTGCTGTTGCTCTCAGGTCCACCCTGACCTGGAGTGGTAGCACCTGTTAGGGTCCCAGCTATGGGAAAATAATGAACCTCCAAACAAAAGAACACAACACTATGAAAATGTAAAAATACATTTTTAAAGTAAAAATACCAGCAATATATTTTTATATGAAAAAAAAAAAACTGGAGTAATGGATAGTGGCTCAGATTGAGGAATTAGAGAGCCGAGTTCAAATTCTAGTTGAATCCATTACATTCATTTACATGCTAATACTCTTGGTAAATGTACGAATCCTCTTCTCCCTTCAGCTATGGATAAATAGCAGGACAGACCAGGTTCTATAGCCTTGGATGGTAACTGGTCTACTGCAGAAAGAAATGGCAACCTACTGCAGGAAAAAAATCTGCCTCATCAGTCTTGTATCGAAAGATATATGATCATCTAAGCATGTATTATGCATGGCACATGACTGATAGTAGAATTACCAACAATACATTTTATCTGTAGTTGAAGGCATACAATTGTGTTCAAAATATATTTAGTTGAAGCCATAAAATTGTTCAAAATATTTAAATTTTGGCATTAAATAACCTATAGCAGTTGATATACTGCTAAACAAAATCAATCAACCAACATGAAAGAACTCTTTCATGATATTAATCCATATAATATCCTACAATTTCTTGAAGAAATCAAACTATATTCCAAAATATAACTTCAATAAAACTACAACATAAAACATACATATCACCACCTCTCATAATTATCTCCACACAAACATGTATATACAGAAAAGCTGAGTATCATCTACCATACATTCAATTGTGAAAGCAGAATAACACATATTTTTATTACTCCAAAGCTCCCAAGAAAATTAAATTTTGAAACTAAATGACCCATAAGTTGATATGCCGTTAAATAAATAAATCAATCAATCAGTAGATTAACTCTTTGGTTATTGTCGTAATTTTAGCAATCACACTAATCAAATGCTGTAAAGAAAGATTGGCCAAAAAGAAACTGAAATATTCACTGTAGAAAATATTTTAATCATTATCAAAAATTACAAGTGGGAGAAGGTTGTTTCTGTTAGTGTTTATATAATTCTCTTGTTGTAGATATTTTCATTATATCTACCCCCCCCCCCGCCACCATTTTTTCGATTTTGATTATTTTAATTTTTTTTTTATTGTTTCACTTATTAAAAAAAAAAAATAAACACACACACAAAACATTTTTTTTGCTTCAAAGATTTTTAAAATCTTTTAGCACCTGTTAGCACTTTTTGTGGGCATGACAATTTTTTTTTTAAGTTTGGTATCTGTGACAAATTTCCTTATATCTATTATGTTATTCTTACAATCACACATGCACACATTTGTAGGAATAAATAATTTTTTTTCTTATCTATTTAGTTCCTCCCTAGGATCTGTCTTTTTTTTTCCTTAATTTGATTTTTTTTGTTCTTCAAAAATAAAGTGTTTCCATCAAAAAAGATAAACATTTAAATTGACCAAATTTTATTGCAATTACCAAGTTATTTTCACATTCTATGACTGTTAAACAACTAACAGACTAAAATAAAAATTACTTTTATGAGATTTCAACTTGGCTGCCTTATCCTTGAGAGTCTGTCAGAAAATGTCAATTAAGTTTAGTAATATAGCTACACACTTCTTCAATCTCAAAAATGCAACACTTATTAAAAAAAAGAAAATAACTTACTTGGATGGAAAGTTCTTGATAGAGCATCTATTGATTCTTCCAAAAATGTTAACTTATGCCCTGGATTTTTTCAAATATCTTTAAAGAAATACCTCTTTCCAAAGCCAACATACATGACCATAAGAATTTTTAAAAAATTAAAAGAAAAATGTTAAAACTTGACCTATTATTTAAAATATAGAAATAATTTATCAAATTAACATAAAATAATAATTACATTAAAAAATAAATATAAACAAATAAGGAAATGAAAATTCAACAGAAATAACTGTTTACTTACTTTTATTTATTAGGCATTAAATTACATCACTTAGCATCCTCTATAGTTTACATTTACTTATATAGTAAGCTTTAAGAATATTTTAGGGCATTCTTAAATTGAAAAATTTTGAAAACTTAACATTTTTTTACTTCTGTTTTAAATACATTTTGTAAAATAGAATCTTTACATTTATTTACCTTAATAAAGCCCCTCAGGTTGAAACATGTTGGTGAAAAAATGATTTCCTTTAGTCTTTATTCATATTGTCTTTTTACAGATATATTTTATTTATATCTGAATTTTTTACACTCTTCCTTATGTCATTTTATTTTTTTTTTATACATCCATGGCATATTAACACTAGCCATAGTAGATATAATAGTCTTAAGTTGTCTAAATTTTTTTAGATGAAACATTGTCTTTACAAATGTTTTTTATGATCCCCCCCTTCATCTTATTTTTATTATTTTCCATTCTATGATTGCTCAGTAAGCCTCCTGTACCAAGAAAATGTCAGATGGACTCACAGGGATACAGGATACAAGTTCAAATCTTATCAGAGGTTACTTTATTTTCTAAGCTACGCTGTTTACTAAACAGTCATTGACTGTAAAACAAATGTGAGTGTTACTGTAAAAAATATTAAAAATAACATGAAAGAAAGGCTAGTTAAAAAAAAAGAAAAAGACACGCATTTAAGTTCAGAACAAACCATTTTGAATTAGTCTGTTCTCACTTACATCACCTTTCTGTCTCTAATTTAATGGATGTTTTATTCAAGATTATTAAAGCTAAAAAGTAGTAAGTTTAATTTCCATTGCTAGACATAAGGAAATGACTGAATACATAGATTATATGAAAAAGTATTTTTATTAGTTGATTAATAGAGAAAGAAAATAGGGTTTAACACATTACAACAAATTCTATTTTAATTCATAAATTACTATAGATATTTCATTATCCACATATATAAAAGGTAGTGTGTGTGCTTGTAGGATATAGTCTCCAAATAAAAGTGGAGAAATGAGACAAAATGGAAAAGCTTTTTAATGACAACTCATTTTGCCTTTGTGCGCTAGGTTGGTGTCTTTAAGTCGGAATGAAAGACAAAACGCTGTATGTTTTTTTTAAAACTCTGTATGTTTTTTTTTTTTTTTTTTTTATTAAGGTTGTTAATGTCTATTTGCTAAGTTGGCATCTTCCAGTCAGAATCTATATATAAAATTCTCTGACTTCAGTTAGTCTGTCCACCCACCCTCTAAAATAGCCATACATTGACTGATCAAAACCAAATTTTGGGGAGAAGTGCAAACAGATCAGCAGGTACAAAGTCTAGTTGGTTTTACTAGGATGCATAGCTTAGTACAATAAATTTTCATTAATTTTGGGGTGAAAAATTAAGTTTTATTATTTAACATACAAAATACTCCTACTATTTTAAAAACAATTTAATGATTAAAATAACAGATACTTATTTAATGAAAATGCAATATTATTTTTTTTTTTTTTTTTTTTGCATATATTTTCTTCAAGCTTTTATATTTCATTGATTGGTTTGTGAAATTGAATGAAACATAGTTTGTAAATCTTAACAAAAAATGTTAGCGATAACTTCAACAATACTGAATACTGTGAGGACTCTAACATGTCAGTGTTGCAAAAAATTCTAGTGAAATTAAACAGCTTCAATTCAAAAACAATGTTATCTTTCATTCTGACCTGAAGATACCTACATATTGCACAAAGGCAAAATGTGTTGTCAGTAAAAAAGAAGTGTATATTTGTATATATTTTTGTGTGTAAAACACTTTTCACAGTGCACAGATACTTTGTTCCTCAGCAGAAATGTTAATGCATAAATAACTCTATTATTTTTGATAGCTGTTATTAATAAATGCATTAAATAAATGTAAATAGAAGGTTTTGCTCATCAAATCAATAATTTAATGCTTTTAGGTAAAATGATTGGTGAATGAAATTTCATAATTGTATTTTTTTTTTTTTTTTTCTGTGTCAGCACATACACCTTTATTTTCGGTCTCTTGCACAACCTTTTGAAGGTCACCAATTGGGCATGGCAAATCAAGTGAATCTTTGTTTAACCTTGCATCTCAGGACTTTTTTTTTGTTTCCATTTTCTTTCTTGTCAGTTAATCTATTTTGTTAGGGTTTTTTGTTTTAAATATTTGAAGTAGATTGGTGTTTCCATCTGTTTTTTTTTTTTTTTTTTTTTTTTTATTATAAATGTTTTACCACCTATTAAAAAAGTACCTAAACTATTATGCTTTTTTTTTTTGTATTTATAAAATTACCTTATATTAGTTTATCTAAAATTTAAAAAAAAAATAACTATATAAAATAGAAAAAAAATATCTATTGAAAAAGGATAAACATTTTTGCTTTTTTGTTGATTTGTATGTTTTCAAATCTTGATCACATCTTGAAAACTTTAAGTGTAGAAACTTTTGAAGTTTAAATTGAAGTTTGATTTTATATACAGTATTAAATCTGCTAAATTTCTTTGTGCCAACAAAAATATTCAAATAACAGATTCTTAGTTTATCAGTCAAAATTACAGAACAAAATAAGACAAAGAAGAGAAATTAATTCAAAATGAATTGATTACCAGGAATGAAAAACTTTGAGCCTTATCCATGAAAATATTCCCTGAATTTCAAGAATGTTTCATTTAAAAAATGAAGAAATACAGACAAAAATTTCTTTTTTTCAGAAAATGTTTTTGGTTGCTCAAGATAACATTTTTATCTAAATATTTTTGAGCTTGAAATTTATTAGTCAAAAATAAAAATGAAGAAATTAGTAGTGTCAGACAGTATTTATTTTGTGGATTGTAGGTTAAATATATGCTCTTGAAAAACAAAATATTGGAAAGTTGGAATCACAAATGTTTGTTCCTTTGGTGCTGGACAAATTTTACAAGAAGGTGAATTTAAAAAACAATCTTAAAAAATATCTTAAATTTTGTGGCAGTTGTGCATGTTTTCATTGCTTGAAACTTGATTTATAGGCATATTCATTTTAATTTTATTTTTTTTTTTTTAATTTTTATTTTAGGAAAATATGGAATACTTATAATATGGTAGGGGTGTTTGCTTGGGAAAGGAAAATTGTTTGTCTAAAAAGTGGTAGGGACTAAAATTTCATTGACTGAATAAAGAGAAGAATCCTTTTTCTCTTTCTCTTTTCTTGTTAATATAAGTGAATTCAAGATGTATTTTTTTATTTTATTTTATTTTTTTTTTTTTTACAGTGTCCTCCCACCCCCATTACCGCACCCCCGCAGTACAAGGGCTTCTTCTTTGAATAGCGCCGGTATGTATTGCATCTAATTTTTCACTTTTTTTTTTTTTTTTTTTTTTTTTAACTAAGAACCAACCAAATTAACAATTTTGAAACCATTGTAACCTCAGAGCATTTTAAGATAATCTGTGGATTTGTGCAAGAATTGTTAAATTTTTACTATTACATTCATTTCCCATATAGACCTAATACACAAGATCACTTCCACCCTAACTTCACTGACATTGGCCAGTTGACTACTTAAAGAGCATAAAATAATAGTCAGGGATGAGACAGGTGTAATAGTAAAATAATACTCAAGAATCTAAACAGTATTTCTATCTGACTGATGAGTTAATAGCTGTCAGGCTATGGATTTATTGATTCACCCTCCTATAGACAATAATACATTTTTATGAGTTATACTTGTGCATGAAAGATCTTTTAAGAAAATGAATAAATAAAACAAGATTTGGAAGATATTTGGAAAAATATGAAAACCGGTTGTGTGGTCTTGCTGTAATTTTGCAACCATTCAGAGGGGATCTCACTGTACATACATGAATAGATCCTTTTCTCATAGATTTACTCAGTTATCAGTAAAATATGCCTTGTATGTAATGTGTGAACATATCAAGTTTTGCTTCAAAATTGGGCATTTGTCTCCAGAAACTATTTGAATAATTAAGTGTAACTCGGATAAAATTTTGATATTGATGCCTCAAATTTAGCCAGGATTCTGTTGAAAGCAGTCTGTGTTTTTGGAAGGCTGTTAATAATCTGAACATCCAAAAATGTTGAATAGGTGTAGGCGGAAATGAAAGTCAGTCAGTAATTAACATTGTAAGAATTAGAAAAATACCCAGGGATTCCAGTTACTTTGAATGTCTTGGGGTCTGTCTATACTTTATATTTTGTCTGTCAATCCTCCTACAGACCAGCTTTGGCTACCAGAGACTCTCCTTTTTTTCTCAATGTTAAAATTGACATTAAAAGGAAGATTTCAGACTGTAAACAAGGTTGGGAAGAACACAATGTTTGAATTTGAATTTCCACATTGATATTTTGACTATTATTTGATTGTATGAAGAAAATGCAATGGAAAAGTACCCTTTTCTTTTTTTAAAAGATTATTTTTTTAATGATATCTTGTAAATTTATGATCCCTTAAAATTTTGCCTGTAGACTTTTTGAGCTGGTATGTTTAAAACATTTTGCATTACAGACACTGACAGATACCTAACAGGATTTTATAAATTACATTTTTGAAAAATTAGTGAAAAGTAGAATCTTTATTTACCAAAATGGACTTTGAGTGTCAAATGTAAAGTTTTCAGGAAAATAAATAAAAACCTTGTTCTCTTTTATATAGGTTTTTGAATGCTTGAAAATGTTTTAGCTCCAGAATAAATGGTCCTTAGTTGCTTCTAATTATGTTTTGCTAAGATTATATCCATACATCAGGGTGTGCTTGATAGTAAAATTTTATTATCAAGCCACCTGTTGAGTTGGCATAATGCAGAGTAGAGACAGATGAGTGAACATTTAATTTTATTTATTACTATTAATGCACAAAGACTGCTTGCCTTCAAGTATTATCTTGAAAACATTAAGTAAACTTTTTTATTTTTTATTTTTATTTTCCCCTTTTTTTTCTCTCTTCCCCTTTTCCCTTCCCCCAAATACTATCATATATATTGTATATGGCAACTAAAGAAAAGTGGTAAAATCTAGTGAGAACTATGATCACCATATTCTGAAATGACACATAAGAAAAAGAAACCATTTTGTTATTGCAAAATTTCATTTTTTTTTTTTTTTTTATTTCTTCCATTTTTGGTTAAAAAAAATGTGATTTCTTGTTGAAAATATAATTTCTCTGTGATTTAAACTAAGCAAAGATTGGTTATTCTAACTTGCCAAGTATATAATAACTTTCTTTTTTTTTTTTTTTTTCCTTTTCTGTTTTCCCCTTTTTCCTTTTCTGTTTTCCCCTTTTTTCTTTTCGGTTTTCCCCTTTTTTCTTTTCGGTTTTTCTTTTCTTTTCTGTTTTCCCCTTTTTTCTTTTCGTTTTTTTTCTTTTCTGTTTTTTCCCCTTTTCTGTGTTTTCTTTTCTGTTTTTTTTTCTTCCTTTTTCTGTTTTCCCCCCCTTTTCTTCTGTTTTCCCCCTTTTCTTTTCTGTTTTCCCCCCCTTTTCTTTTCTGTTTTTCCCCTTTTCTTTTCTGTTTTCCCCCCTTTTCTTTTATGTTTCCCCCCTTTTCTTTTCTTCCCCCTTTTCTTTTCTTCCCCCTTTTTCTTTTCTTCCCCCCCCTTTCTTTTCTTCCCCCCCTTTTCTTTTCTTCCCCCTTTTCTGTTTTTTTCGCCCTTTTCTTTTCTGTTTTTCGCCCCTTTTCTTTTCTGTTTTTCGCCCTTTTCTTTTTGTTTTTCCCCTTTTTCTTTTCTGTTTTTTTTAATTCTGGTCCCCCCCTTCTTCTGTTTTTTCTTCCTTTTTCTGTTTTTTCCCCTTTCTGTTTTCCTCCCTTTTTCTTTTCTTTTTTTCTTTTTCGTTTCGTTTCTGTTTTTTCTTTTGTTTTTCTTTTCTGTTTTTTTCCTTTTTCTTTTCTGTTTTTCCCCCTTTTCTTTTCTGTTTTTCCCCTTTTTCTTTTCTGTTTCCCCCCTTTTTTTTCTTTTCTGTCCCCCTTTTTCTTTTTTTTTTTCCCTTTTTTTTTTTCTTTTCCCCTTTTTTTCTTTTCTTTTCCCCCCTTTTTTCTTTTCTGTTTCCCCCCTTTTTCTTTTCTGTTTCCCCTCCTTTTTTCTTTTCTGTTTTCCCTCCTTTTTTCTTTTCTGTTTTCCCTCCTTTTTTCTTTTCTGTTTTCCCTCCTTTTTTCTTTTCTGTTTTTCCCTTTTTTTTTTTTCTGTTTCCCCCTTTTTCTTTTCTGTTTCCCCCTTTTTTCTTTTCTGTTTCCCCCTTTTTCTTTTCTGTTTTTTCCCCCATTTTTCTTTTCTGTTTTTTCCCTTTTTCTTTTCTGTTCCCCCCTTTTCTTTTCTGTTTTTCACCTTTTTTCTTTTCCTTTTTCTTCTGTTTTTTCCCTTTTTCTTTTTCTGTCTCTCCTTTCTTTTCTGTTATGCCTTTTCCTTATCTGTTTTTTCCTTATCTGTTTTTTCCTTATCTGTTTTTCCTTATCTGTTTTTTTCCTTATCTGTTTTCCCCCTTATCTGTTTTTTCCTTATCTGTTTTTTTCCTTATCTGTTTTTTTCCTTATCTGTTTTTTTCCTTATCTGTTTTTTCCTTATCTGTTTTTTCCTTATCTGTTTTTTTCCTTATCTGTTTTTTCCTTATCTGTTTTTTTTCCTTATCTGTTTTTTTTCCTTATCTGTTTTTTTTCCTTTTCTGTTTTTTTTCCTTTTCTGTTTTTTTTCCTTTTCTGTTTTTTCTCCCTTTCTTTACTGTTCATTTTTTTCAAATCTATTTTTGCAGATTTGTCATTCCGTAGTGAGCGGAGTCGTTCTCGAGACCGAATTGATCCTGGGGGGAGAGTAGAAGATGTAAGAGGAAAAGATCTTGTCACACCTCCTGTCCCTGTTCCTAGGATCAAGGTGGGTTCATAACCAATACAGCCTGATTTTTGTTTGAGTTGATCTGACTTTAGCATAAATAATCTTTTGGGTGATTTTGTTTGGTGATGTTAAACATCTTGAGAATGTAGGTCCGTAGTTGATCTACGAGAATTGAATTTCTTTTTTTATCCTTCTGTTACTTTTAAAGTTTTGTGATATTAAGACTTATAATTTAGGTAAGAATGGATAATTCTAATACATGTTCTTCCAAATGGCCTCCAAGGTTAGACAATGAATCTGCTTATGAACAATGGAACAAAAACCTACCTACATATTTGGTTGACAGAGCTTCCAAAACAGGCTTTTTAAGTGGAAAGGCCAGAGCTGCCTTTTCTGAGATAGTGAAGATTTGGAACAACACACACAGGTGTGGGCACTATCATCCAAAAAGTGGATGAATTCTTTCTACATTTTCTTTTGGTGATAGTGCTACAGTAGAATCTGCAAAGAAATTGACTATTCCCTGTTTGATTAGAAATATGAGGTCAGAAATAACTACTGATGTTGTCAAATGTGAAATACCTTTACTTTTAAGCAAAAATTCAATAAAAAAAAAAAAGCAAACATGATTTTGAATTTTCAAAATGACACTTTGACTGTTGGAAAGAATAATTAAACTGCAACCCAAACACTTCAGGCCATTATTCTGTACCTCTCTATAGACAATCAGATAATGCTACCTATAATTTGATCATGTTCTCAAAAATGAAGGATACAAATAAAATAGCCAACAAATTACAGAAGCAGTTTGGTCACCCTAATCCCCAAAAACTCATAAAGTTGATTTGTGATGCAAATATAAATAATCATAAATTTGCATGCTGTTGTCAGTCTTCCTATGACAACTGAATTTAATGAAACTGTCTTTGGATCTGAAAATATGGGGCAAAAGTTATTTTCTTGTGATTGTGGGTCTGGCAACTCGTTTTTGTGCAGCGAGGGTGATTCAAAACAAAATGATTTCCACTGTTTTTGGAAGGTTCTTTTCAGTTGGATAACTGTTTTTTGGTGCTCAAAAAAAAATACTATCTGACAATGGGTGCAAATTCAACAAAAGTGAAATTCAGGAGTTGGGTGAAACCCTCAACATGACAGTGATGACAACAGCAGCAGAAAGTCCTTGGAGCAATGGTGTATGTGAGAGACTTAATGCTGTTATTGGTAACATGGTAAATAAAATTATTACAGATACTCAGTGTGACTTGGATGTTGTTCTGGTATGGTCTTTCGAATTCTGGTTTTTCCCTAATCAGTTGATTTAATCCTGCTGTTTTAGATATTTTCCATAATAATCTTCCCGCATTGGAAACTGTTATTATATCTACTATAGTGAGAAAAAATTTGAATGCATTGCACCAGGCTAGACAGGAATTTGTAAAGCTTGAATGTAATGAAAGAATAAGAAGAGCACGAAGGTGTAATATGTGGGATACTAATATAAAATATTTAAGAAATGGAGATCAAGTATTCTACAAAAGGAATGATAGCCAAGAATGGCATGGGCTAGGTATTGTGATTGAACGTGATGGAAACTATTGTTAGTTCGTCATAGGGGTATATGTTTCAGTGTTCATACTTGCTGCTTGGTTAAAGATCCAAATGCTAGTCATAATTCCTGTTCAGGCTCTAGTGGTATACAACAAAAAACAAAATAATTCTTTGCAAACTCCTTACCCCCACTCCCAGAGCAATATAATGATGTAGATATCCTTCAACCTGTTAGAGAGGAATAAGAGGCTAACATTTCAACAGGATTCAGACATCCTCTACAAGAGAAGGTTGCTTTATTTGGACCCAGGAAGGATGGTGTGTCTCTTCCCAAACCAGGAGATGACATAGAGTAAAAGTTAGCTGATGATGAAGTTCAGTGAAAGAGGATGAAAGTGGTTAGCAAAGCTGGTAAATCTGCTAGAAGAAATAAGTACATTAATGTAGCATTTGAAGAAGGTGAACCTTTCTGGTTGGATTTTGAAAATGGGGTTTGATTAATGGAGGAAAAAGCAAGATAGTTGTTCAGATGGGCAATCTGCACTGTTGTCCTCTGTTTGTGACCAAAATGTAGAGAAGGCCAAAGAAGGAAGAGATACAAAGCTGGAGAAACAATGGAGTTTTTGTGCAGGATTTGGGGCAGGATAGAATATCTAAAAGATGGATATATATAGTGAAAAAGAAACACATTTATTTTGTCCTGTTATCAAAGCAAGACTGGTCACTTGGGGATTTCAGGATAAAGCTGCCAAAACTGTTCGTACAGATTTCCCCATTTGTTCCAAGGAAGTTTTGCGCATTGTCTTAGCCATCATATCATTCTCAGGATGGACTTGCAACTCTATGGACATAAAAACTACCTTTTTACAAAGTAATGATTTTGAAATGAATGTTTACCTCCCCCTTCTGAAGCTAATATATCCAGTTATTGTCTCTGGAAGCTCCGCGAGTGTGTCTATGGTCTTAATGATGCTTCCAGAACATGATATTTGACTGTCAGAGGTGCCCTGTTGGAATTGGGGGCTACCGTATCTAAATATAACCAAGTAGTGTTTACTTGGTATTGTGGCAAACAATTGCACGGCATTATTTCCACTTGTGTTGATGATTTTTGTTAGGCTGGAAGTGCACTTTTTCAAGGGGAAGTAATTAATTGGATCTTAAAGAAATTTGTAGTGAAGTCTGAAGCAAAGTCCACCTTCAAATATTTGGGAATGAAAAGAGTAACTTAGTGGGAATTAGTCAGGATGACTAACTATACTGCATCTCTAAAATCTATACCCATCCAAAATAAAGATAATGAAGAGGAACTTTTAAAGTGTCAGTATACCAATGTCAAGAGGCTTATTGGTCAATTAAATTGGTTGGTCTCCTTGACCAGATTTGTGCTTTGATGTATGTGGCTCCAGTTTCTTTCTCCATAGAAAGAAAAATTGAAAGGATTAGATAAGTAAATAAATCTGGTGAAAAGGCAGAAATCTCAGCTGGCCATACAAGATCTGGAAGATTTAAGACAGCTAAAACAGGTAAATGTTTACATTAAAATACAGTTAATAGGATTTCATAATTAAGATAATTCAGGTGTTTGCAAATCAGCCCATTCTGATAAAAGATTCTGGATAAAAGACTTAGAATTGAGATCTTGCATGAAACGTTAATCAATAAAGAATTGTCTGGCCCACAAGTCACCATATAGTTGACTCATATACCAGACTTGGTGTTCTCTTATCCAAAATTATTGGACATATTATGGAGACCAAAGAATATTTGTCTTAGGTCTTATAAAATTTCTTTGTTGCCTCTGTTATTATGTATTTTGTGTGCCTCTGAAGAAATGGGTGAAGTGTTAATGCTGTAGTTATTGCTCTTGCCTTTTGGTGGTGGTTTAGTACCACCAGGTAGTGTCTTCTATAAAATGCTGGCAGCTATATTGAAAATGTTTCATTTGTTCAGTTGTCAATATTCAGACTAACAGGAGGATTACCTTATTGCAGATGCAATTAATTCGTTGAGGATTAACAAGTGTATTGAAAACATTCAAAATGAACCTTCTTAAAACTCCACACAAAATATAATTTACATATCAGCATTTACTTCATTTGAAAGTGAAACAAAAAGTCTTTCATTTTTTTTTTTTATTAGATTGTTGCTTTTTATCAAATCACAAATTATTTTGGTATCTATTAATGACAGTGCTTCATCTAAGAAATTTTGATAAATTATTAAACTACTACTATTAAGAGGAGACCAACAATAAAATCATTGGTCAAAGATAGTGATATTGGACACTTTTTAGTGCCATTCTTTCTGTCTCTGTGCAAATGCATTGGTGTTGGCTGTGTCTACATCCAAGTGTTCATTTAATTCCCAATACTCTAACATGGGGCATACTTTACTTTTATTTTTCTGAACCACTGCAATCAATGTGATCAAACATCTTGAGATCTTTTGGCATGGGATACTTGGGCATCCTATTCTACAAATTCTCTGGTGTTTGACTACCTGACCACTTCCCTGATGCAATCCAAATCTTATCTTGATGAAATTCAACACAGAAATCAGACTCACCAATTTTAATGGCTGTGCAGACACACTTTGTACTTGGGCGGTGGGGGGGTACATTGCCAGACTCTGTTATTTGGAGTCTATGAAGCTTTCTAATTCCTTTTGATTTTGTTGTCAAATCCAATAACTGTCCATGTGCTACCAAAACTTTTACATCAGGTGGTGTTATACCATCCACTCCAAGCTTGATATTTCTATTTACAGTGAACACATTCACCTTTCTCTTTCTAAGATTGACAAACTGCTCAACTTATGAGTGTTTGTAAATCATCAGTGTCTACCAGTGCTATCTTCTTGATTCCATTTATGTGGATGTCTATGACTGGTAACATCTCATTTACCATTTGCTTGGGGAAGAGACCAACACTGACATCTTGTCTGTCTCCTTCCTGTTTTTCCAGACACTCTGAAGCAATATGGCATCAGAAGCAACATACAGTTTTGAGGATCTTTTGTGAATGACGGGCATATGTCTCTTCTCAATGAACTGAGCAGACCTTTGAAAAGTGATTCAATCTGAAACATCAATAGCATTTAATGCTGCCATGACACTTAGCAGTTGGAAAATTACCAGCTACAGCTTCAACTTGCAAAGTACTAGCCACAGCTATTTTTTCAATCATTGTCTGATCTTTTACTAAGGATTGAACTTTGTTCAATTGCTGGTGAATGTTTGCTATAGTTGTTTGACATAATCTGGCAGTCTTGCCACAAATGCACGTGCAAATCCTTGCTTGCATATTCTGACAAATAATCCTGTGGGCTACTTCAAATCTGCTAAAATGTCAGTCAACATGTTCAGGCACATCTACTGCTTCACAAATTTCTCATAGGCTAAGAAACATTCTTGTCACCAATAGAGTCTGTCAAAGAGCTCATTTTATCTGCTGGACTCTGTACTGAATTGCTGGCAGGCAGCAAATGCTCTGCCAGTTAATCACAAAGGAAGAATTCATTCAAGCTTCTCTATCCCACAAAGATCATAGAAAAGTTCTGCTTTTCCAATCCATTCAGTAACTGGCTGTACAGTCACCAAACTAAAGTATAAGCTTAATGTCAAATGTCTTATCTGTCATTGTTGCCAAAGCAGCTTGCAGTTGAAGAATTTTAGAAGTGACAAATCCACCCCCTCTCAAATAAAGGCATGTTGATCTGTTGCTGCAAATCCTTCACACATTGCAGAAAACAAAAAAATCAACTGACTTGTCAAGGCATTTAGATTATATGTAAGTTGAGAGGTCTGCGATCAGTTGAAGTTGAACAAAAAGAATTTACATGGTGTCCTCTCTGTAAAGTGAGAAGTCACATAAGCCCTCCTTTCTCACTATTGCTTGTATTGATGAGGTAAATTGACAGATGGCCTTGAGGATGAAGTAGTTTTATTGAATAAACCTCTTATAATTTGAGCAACTGTACATCTTGTTTTTTCCTATGAATATCTTTATAGGATAATTTGTCCTAAATTCTCAGGTATAACCTGTATTTAAATTTATATCCAATAGAAATAGGGATCACATAACATAAATACAGTATTCTGTTTTCTTTCACCTACTTTGTTTCTCTCTCTCTCTCTCTCTATATATATATATATATATATATATATATATATATATATATAATGCATTTTCTGCTACTCTTTGTGAATGTGTGTATTCATACCCAAGACTAAGAGGCTAAAAGTCACAATCAATTTCACAGAACATTTTTGGTACCACCTCATATATATTTTATGAATATCTATGTATATCCATATATCCATATTTTTTTTTTATTATATCTATATGATGTTTAATCAAACCTTTTTTGTGTTTATAGAAGAAAACCTTAGCTAGAAGACGATGTCGAGCATTATATGATTGCCAGGCAGACAACGATGATGAATTAACATTTAAAGAAGGGGAGATAATTCTAGTCATTCATGAAGAGGAAGAAGAGTGGTGGGTAAGTGGATATGTATATAATATTTTTTATTTTTTTCTGTTCTTCATAAACTTCTAATTCTTTTCTTACATGACATTTTGAAATTTATTTTTTTACCATTTTTCATTTTTAGCTGCTTTTTCTATTTGGTTATTTCTTCTTTCACTCTCTCTTCCTCTCTTTCCTTTCTTTGCTTTTTCTCCTCACTTTTTTCCATTTATTTGATAATTTCAGTTTTTAGTGTTTCTTTTAAAATTTTGTATTATCTTCATTTTACAGTTTTAAATTTATATCCATTTTTTTTTTTTTCTCTCTAATTTTACAGGAAGGCGAAATTGAGGGCCAGCCCAGCAGACGTGGTTTGTTCCCCGTTAGTTTTGTGACCATGTTGCCGAACTGACCACACTGCAGTTCTGCATGTCAGCAGACTGCGATCACTGCTGACGGTGACTGCCAGCCTCCCCAAGAACACCACCTACAGCAGCCGCCGAATAGTCGTGATCCATCGCCATCTTACTTACTATCCATTTCTAGTTCCAGTTGTCAATTGCACAGGGACAACGTAGACCACCTTGGAAACCAGTGTCTTCAGCAGAGGACGCTTGTTATGGCCACCAGTGATGACCAATTAACCTCTTATTTGTGTGTTACAGACGGACTGTAACTATACTCTTCTATCATGGAATCTGTGTGCATGGGTGTATGTATGTATGTATGTGCACATATATTTATATATATATGATTGTGTGTGTGTATATATATATATATATATATATATATATATATATATATTTACACACACACATTATATATATATATATATATATATATATATTGAACATACAGACACTTGTTTTGTTTTTCTTACTCAATTATAATTTGGGGTGGGGAGGGGAAATGTATTATCATCATCTTCATCATCACAGAAAGAAGATAATGAAAAGTAAATGGAATTAAGAAAGACAACATAAACATCTAAAAATGTTGAAATATTTGAAATTCCTCATTTCATATTCAGTTGTTTCAAATGTTAAATTTTAAATAAAAATAATGAAGTTTTATATTATAAGACAAAGTGGAAAACTATTCAGCTATGTGTTTCACCTTCTTATAGTAGGTGTCCTCAGGCTGGAATGAGAGACAAACTCGTGTGTGAGAAAGGGTGTTAGAATATAGGAAAGAAGTAATAAAGATCCTTATCAAATGTTGCAGCCAAAGAGCTGTTTGTTTTTCTGTACTGAAGCCACTAAAGTTTGCTGGATTTTAAATTTCTACAAACTACTCTCACCCATATATATATATATATGTAGGATAATACAAATATAAAATTTATCACCTAGCTGATTATAAAAAGAAAATGTTAATATTTTAAATAAAATTTATAATTTTATATATATATATATATGCACACAAGTTCACTGGGAATTTACTTAGGAATATATATATATATATATATATATGGATCAAATGCAGACCAAATATGGATTTGAATCAAAGAAAATGATAGGGGTAAACATTTCCTATTTACTCCTTATCCTATCATATATATATATATATATATACTAAAATAATATAAGCTAATATAATCTCTAATTAGGATTTTTAGCTGTAAAAGAAAAATCTAAAAGGCTCTCATGAAATATAAAATGTCATCAGTTTAAAATTATTTTATAATTATTACTACTTGTAAAAAAAAAACAGAAAGACATTTCTTTCCAGTTTACAACCATATACCTTCTCTTCATTTTGTGTTAAGGTGATTAATCATTCAAATAATTAAAAATAAGGGCAAAAAGATTTTCCCAGTCATTTTTTAGTATTTCAACAGTTAAAAATTCTTCAATGTTAACCTTGACAAATCTATTTTCAAAATACACAAGGATTCTTTAATAACATACAACACTACATCTATGCACCTTTACACAAACATGAAATAAGATATTAATTTATCCTCTTTTATCTTCCCTTGATAATATTGAAGAGTATTACATAATTACACACATGCTTTTTTTGTGTAAATTTAAAGTATATTGTAAAATAAATATAAGTAAATGTTAAAGAATGTGAATATTTTCTAATGCTCACTTGTATCAATATTGTGGAATCTAAATTACATATAGGTAGTCTACCGTTGATAAAAGTGGCAGATTTACCTTTGATAGGTAAACCATAACATTGTTCATGTTAATGATTGTATATAAGTGTTTTGTTAGGCTCACATAGTAAAAAGTATAAATAATGAAAGTCTGATAAATGGATTTTATAAAATCCATGAAGTTAATAGTTTGTATCTTATAGGATAAATTCATATATTGCATTTTGTCAAAGAGAATAAGCAGATCTTCAATGGTTTTAGTAGAATAAGATTGAATACTAAAAGTCTCCCGTTAATAACCAAAAATTAGGAACAATCCAGATCTATCTTATCAAGATAAATGGATTTTTATATCTGTTATTGTTCAGAATGGCTGTAAGCATCTTATAGATGTCCAGTCTAAGTGCTATTCTAAGTGTACAGAAACTCTCATTGACTTCGTTTTGAATTGAACTTTAACAGTATCCTAAAATAGAAATAAATCTGAGATTTTCTTTCCTGCTCATTCTAATAGAAAGAAATAGAAAGCCATGATAATTTGAGAAAACAAAAATTTGATAAATTTTAGCTTTTCATTATTGTTTCTTTCTCTCAACCATTTTTCTGTATGAAAACATTATGTTATTTGATTTCTGTATCTCTCTTCCTTCTTGAAAGATGTGATTTTCAACTTATTTTTCCATCTGTATAATTTTTGTGTGTATTATTCTTTTATTGTACTTCTGGAAACTATTAATTAGAATTAAAAACAGCAAAAAAAAAAGAAAAAAAAAACAACAACAAAACAGAAAATCTTAAGATTTTCCTTCCATCCCTGTTGGCTTTGGACTCTTCATACATGTATACATATACACATTGCATACTTTGATGCAGGTTATGGCACACAGAGGATAAAAAGAATCATATCTATTTACAAAGTGACTGGAAGCAAACTCCCATCTTTCAATATTTATGATTTTAAGAGAAAAAAAAAAAAGTGGCAGAGATAAATAACTTAATTTCCCATTCTCATATTCTGCCAAAAAAAAAAAAAAAAAAAATGAAGAAAAAAAAAATGCAGTGTAGTAAGGGAAACAACTCTTATCTCCAAAAGATTTATTTCCCTTGACCAGTCAGTACTGGTCTCTTTGGACATATGCTAGAAAGACAGACAAACACTGTTCTGATCAGCTTTGTCCTAAGGTCTACACTGTATTAATATTAATGAGAAAATGTAAGTCCTTAATTTGAAGTGAAAATTTTGCTTGATGCTCAAAGGTGAAGAGTGTTGAAAAATAAAGTACCACCATTTTTTCCATTGTTATATAATCATTAAATATTTTATAAGTGGTCCATTAGGTTGAAAATATCTGAGCTGCTTTCCTCTGGCCAATTAGAATGAGAAAAATAATCTTATAATAATCTGATTATAAAGATTGGTTTTAAAAAAAAAAAAAAAAAAAAAGGTCCAGACGAGTGAGTCATCTGTCAGTTTTTTTTTCAAGTTTCCATACAACAATAGCTGCAGCTTCTGTTTGTCTGCAACAAAGCAACTGAAAAAAGTTTGGTGTTCAAAATATCAAAACTACAATTTCTGATTAGAAATTGATTTCTTGCCTCCTAATCTATCAAGTGAGATGGCTATTAATTGCATAGGCAACAATCGTCTCGTTTACTTGTAAGCAAATCTTTTTCATTGTTCTGAACAAATCAACTTTTAACAGAATATTGCTGTAAATTTTAATCAAATTGTAGAAAAAATATTGGGGAAACATTGTTCTCTTTCTTTAAAAAAAAAAATGTTTGCAGCAGTTGCAAAAAATGTTCAGAATTGAACATCCTTGTTCTTATACCGAAAAGATTTAAAAAGAAAAGAAAATTGTAAGAACCTGTTGAAGCCGAGCACACATATTCAGTGGTGTGTGTGGATTTTTTACTAACATTTTTGTTTGTCCCTGACATTGGTTATGCTTCCTCCAACAAGATAAAATCTTTTGTTCCATTTTGTATAATATGCGAACAATGAAATGTCATGCGAGGAGGCGGATGATGATGATAACCATAATTCTTGGATGATTGTTATATTGAGTGCTTGTTTTTGCCAACAAGTGATAAAGTATGAAATAACTTCGATGACTCCACATTTAATATCGAAGAAATTAAGAACACACAAAACAATCTCGAACTTGGATTTTATTTCTCTCTCTCTCTCTCTCTCTCTCTCTCTCTATTATACTCAAAGTTCTTGTATTATGTATCCATATACATATACATTCACTTTCAAAAAAGACACATCCTAAGTCTACATATACATGCATGTATATATTTATTTTATATATTCTTACACACACATACACACACCTCTCATATATATATATATATATATATATATAAAAAACACCCTTTTCTACATTTCTTTATGTGTACACACACACACACACTTTCTTGCTGTGTATATTATATATTGTTTCTGGTATGTATGTATGTATGTATGTCTGTATGTATGTACACATAATCTCAATCATTTCCCTATCTCCTATCACTTTCAAAATGTATGCAAATAATTCTTTATATAGATATATTTTCCCTTTTTCAAATATAA
Source organism: Acanthosepion pharaonis (assembly GCA_903632075.3). Lineage (NCBI taxonomy): Eukaryota > Metazoa > Mollusca > Cephalopoda > Sepiida > Sepiidae > Acanthosepion > Acanthosepion pharaonis. The sequence goes on along the minus strand of CAHIKZ030002101.1, from coordinate 2,116,764 downwards.
AAGCATGTATTTATCAAAAGTGCTAATGTACAATTTTCTCATTTTCCTCTTATTTTGTAAATAATAATAATAATAGAAATATTTAAGGAAGCACTTATTCATTTTTCAATTGAAACTGAACATTAACATGAAAAGTTGATAATGCCTAGAAACTAAGAAGCCTTTTTCTGTTTATTTAACTCTTCACGGATTTTATAATAAAAGCCATCAATTAACATACGAGCTGTATAAAAGCATTCCACTTTATAAATATTCTAATGTTGTGCCTGCTGTAGAGAAATGGTTTGCAGGTTGTTCTTATAAGCCAGTGTTAGTAAGTTCAATCCTTACTGGGTGCTCACTATTGTATCCCTATGCCAGACTTGGCTAAGCTTAGTAAACCTGTTTGCTTCTTTTGTAAATAATGCATGCATACATACACACACACACATATATACATACATATACAGATGAGTGAATGTGTGTGTGTGTGTGCGCGCGCATGTAAAGGAAAAATAAACAAATGTAACTTTAATTTTTTTTTTTCTTAAAAAAGGAAAATAATTTCTCACTTTGATTGACAGAAAAAAAAAATAATAATTTTACCATTTATTCACTTTACTCCCCAACTATTCCATGTCAAGAATTCCCAATTAAAATGAATGTATATAAGACTTCTTCCTCTCAAAATAAATTCCTTCATTTACTTTCCCTGAAAGACATTACCTCTTGTATATGAGCGTATACTGTTTGTCCAAAAAGGAAAAAAAAAAAAAAAATGACAACCTCCCCACCATTTTATCATGTTAACCTTGCTGTGCTGTTGTGAAGGAACTAAATTAATTAATCAGGTCTTTTTAATTGGCCTTTCAAATTAAAGCATAATTTATTTCACTCTTTGCTTTCCCTTGCCACATTTTTCTTTTTTAATGTATACAATTGAGTATACATTGAAACAGTCAAGTTGTTAGGAAATAATTGGCTTTTAATGCTATCATCTACAGCTTACTCATATACAATTCTTCCACATGTAAATGATAGGCTTTTTTTTTTTTTTTTTTTTTTTTTTTTTGATAGGCTTTTTTTCTTTTTTTTGATAGGCATATTAAATTAATTTCTAGAAATGACTGATTATAGTAAAGCATACAGAAATAACTGTTGAGGCTGTAAACTAAAACGTTTTTTTTAAATTTAGTTAAATAAATTATCTGTAGGGATTTAAAGAGTTGTCACATTTGACATCAGATATAGAGCAAGTCTTTTGTGGTCATTAATTCTGACCAGTATGTCCAGCTAAAGCTTAAATTCCATATAAGTTAAGTAGATCTTTAGTAAGAATTTGAGATAATTAAATCTATTTTTAAAGATTTTCTTGTCAATTTTAAAGTTGAAAAATAAAATCATTATTTCTGTGGCCTGTATTATGATGCTGTAATTACAAATGATGGTTGATTAAAATACTTCTTTCTGATTAAATTATCTCCTCTGTCAGTAAACCAACAAATTGGATGATATCAGTCAGCATTTCCAACTAGTCAGAAATCAGTTTTTAAAGTCAGGATTTTAAATGCTGCTTTTCTAAGCAAACCTTCCTCACTTAGATGGACATAATTCATTTTTTTTTTTGTTTCTAATTTGGATTTGCTTCTGTTTGGCCTTGTGTCAAACTAAACTTATCAATAAACCAGTTACCTTGAGTTTGATGTGAGGTGGTGAGTAGGTAATCTTGGTTAAGAATGTTAACTATGATGGTGAAATGGCTACTTACTTGGGTTAGAATTACTCAGACCATAGCCATAATCATTCGATTACTACTCTCTGTGCATTTATGTAAAATCTACTTACCAAACTTGAGCAGGCTTAATTGGAGAAAGAGAACATGGTTGTATTAGTAAATGTATAGGTTCTCTCCTTTTTTTTTTTAAATTTTAAGTTATTTAATTTTAAGTTATTTAATTTTAAGTTTGCAACAAGTGGAGAAACAGTCTTTAGAATAATGTATATAAATTTTAATCCATTTGTTTTGGAAATATCAACTTCCAATTTCCAAAACAAATTAAGTGGTTTATTTCCTAGTTTAACCTTTGGATCAGCTTAGAAGCCTCTAGTCTCTCTCTCTTTTTTTTTTTTTTTTTAGCATGTTGTTGGTAGATCTGTTTGATAAAATATAATGAACAATTGACATTGCTTGAAGAATTATCTCCACCATTTTTACCAGTCACTGCTAAATTAGGGCACCTAAATTCCTGAACTTTATTTCTGTAACATTTGAGCATCATAGATTTTACAAGTACATGACTGACCATTTGCAGAAAAAAAAATTGTCCTTGTTTAAAATCTTTTTTTTTTTTTTTTTTTAAGTGGTCTTTTCCCTGTGACTCACTCTTGATTAAATTTTCTATCAGTGACTTTAAACTACACGACTTCCTTATTCAGCTACATCTTAGGACAATCATTGAAATGTGTTTTGGGAATTAGAAAAGAATGAGGAAAAAACAAGACATTTTTACAGTATTTATTTCTCATTTTATAATATTATTACTGACAGTTTGTTTCAATACTTATTGTGCTTATGGCCATATCACATAGAAACACATGTTTCCATACAATCCCTGAATTCAAGCAATGTCGAGCCTGGTCAGTACCTAGATAGGTGACCGCTTGGGAATACCAAGTGCTGTAAGCTTGTATGTGTGGGTGGTGTAATGGATAATGGCTCGAAATTGTTAATCAGAGAATAGAGTTCCAATTTCCATTTGGTTAATTATATTTACTTATTTGCAAATACCCTTGGGAAAGGTACAAATCCAACTCTTCTTTTTTAATTAATTTTATTAATCTAAAATACAAATATTTTCTGGATTTTAAATCTGCAAAGGATTGATAAGCTGTAGAAAACAAATTAATCAATCAACAATTCAATACTTATTACTGACAGTATACGTCAGTAATTATCTGTTTGGATTTAAGGTATTGATTTTAATAATGAAAACGGCAAAGCTGAGTAGAATTTTTTTTTTAAATTATGAAACCGAAATTTTTTTTTTTTCCCCCTTTTCCTTCCAATGTAAGAAATTTTTTTTCAGTCAAAATACACACAACTTGTTATGTCCCTAGGCTTGTCAACTGATGAAACGTAAAGAATGAATAGTTACTATCATTTTCATATTACCTTCACAGATTATGAAATACTAAGTGGAACTTGGGTAAACCTGGAAAAAGAAGGTTGCTCTAATTTCTTGGTGGGGTTATCTGCAAATCTTATGTTTAGTGACATTTGGTTAGTTGACGGAACACATTAACAAATTTTGTACAGTGACAAATAATTTACTTTCTAGTGGAGTTGGAGCCTTTAAGAACAATAAAATTGTTTTTAATAAAGATGAAGTAAAAATCAAATGAATCTGTTCTTTATTGTTCTACTGCTGTTATCAAACCTCAACCGAGAACTGATTGTAATGCGAGGCATTTTCATGTCTCTTGATAACTGTTCTCTTGGATTCTTCTTCCCTCTTTTTATTTTTTGGTCTTTGTTCTCAAGATGGTTGTAGCTGTTGTGTAAATCAACTAATCGGTGAAGGCTACAAGGTGTCAGCTTTAATTTTTATTTGTTGCTTCTTTTATTATGCTTATTGTCTAAGCTTTATTTGCATTTGATGAATTCAATTGGAGAGTCTTTTTATGAGAATTAAAAATTCATGTGTTTCATACAGACTTTGCTGCTAAATGAAAACATTTTAGTATTTTTTCCAGCAACAAATCTAGCCTGATGCCAAAGAGGCATCTGTATGTGATCATTTATTGGTTAGTATCAAGAGTTTGAAGATCTAGGGTTGGGGAGGTGGGGCTTAAGCCATTTCTGACTTGATAGAATGGTTTGATTTTTTTCTGTTGATAGCAAAATTTAAAGTGAGGTTCAACTAACTTCCCTGTCTCTTATTATTGTGCCTCCAGTCCAAGAGTTAATGAAAAATCACCAACTATACATTCCATTGCTTTGTTTGTGAGTAACTGAAGAAATTTATTGACTACCAAATTTGCCCAAACAATTAGATTTATTATGTTAACCAATGTTAAAAGTTGCTCTGTTTTTCTTTTATATACCTTCTTGCCTTTTCATTATTTTGAAAAACAATCATATCTTTTTCATATGCGTATGCCTCATTAAAAAGAGGGAGAAAAGATCACTCGGTAGGCTTTTGATTGTAAGTAATTGATTCTGGCCTTCTTTTCAGTGTGGGCTGCAAAGTAGCATGGCTCACTTAGTGAAGGACTTAACTTGCCAGGTTAATTGAAACTGATTTGAGTTGAGCCTTTTAAATGCTATGAAGATGTCAAAGATATTCACACACCTGTTGTGATCTGTCTATGGAATATCTATAAAGGATAGATCATGTAAATCTTCTTATAAAAACTTATATAATGGTATTATCTCAGGTTCAAATCAAATCTCATCTTGAGCTAGTCTTTCACTCCCACCTTACCTATTATGATCAGTCTTTTCAAATATACTTGTAAAATTTGCAATCCTCAAGTGATGTAAATATCTTCTCCTTATTATCACCAAATTAAAAAGAAAAAAATATCTTTGATCCAAGCCATTTTTTTGTTCTTTCTGTTTTATTTTGGAATACCAACTAAAACCAATTATGTACATTCATTCCAAAAAAGAAGAAGAAAAAAAAAAAAACTCTAGAAAGACAACTAAAAATGATCTGTGTGAACTGATAATATATTTCCTTCAGTCATATCCACTAAAACTTTGGTCATATCCACTAAAACTTTGGTCATATCCACTAAAACTTTGGTCATATCCACTAAAACTTCAGTCATATCCACTAAAACTGTGATAATCTTGTCTGTCTGTGTCTCTCTTTTCTTTCTCCTTAATTTTGTTTCTTTTAAATTGTGTTGTTGCCAACTTTCTAGCAATTGTTTTTTCTTTTTTCTTCCCCTGCCCAACCAAAACCCCTGCCTCCAGTCTATTGCTGGTCTCTCACTGGTGACATTCCAAATTTGTGACCAGCCATAGCCTCTCCTTCCTCTCCTAAAGTGACAAAATTCATTCAACCTAAATTTAAATAAAACTGACCTAGGCAAATTCTTCAGGGGGATGGAGTGGGGGCACATTTTTATATTTTATTTTTAATCAAAAAATAATTCTGACCAAATATAAATAATTGAGACTAAATTTGGAAAAAAAACAAAAAAAAACACCAAAACCTATATCTTCTTAATCCACCTCTGACCGTTTTTTTTTTTTTTTTTTTTTTTTAATGAAACAAGTGTTTGAATTTTTTTTTTTTTTTTTTTTTGACCTATACTAATCTACAGTCACTGCTACTTCTCTTGATACAACAGCTGCTATTATTTATATCCAGTTTAAGAAATATTAACAAAAACATGTTTTATTTTCTATTTAATTTTAAGAAACTTCCCACAGCGAGTTTTGTGAAAATTTTTCAAATCAAATGTTTATTTCAATCATTATCATCATCATCATCATCATCATCCTAATTACCAAAGTGTACTTTGTATGCTCACGTCTCAATAACTTTTCCTTGTGTGTGTAGGTGTGTGGTGGGGGATTCTGACCAAGTGTAGGAGTGCCAGCTACTCCAGTGCTGTCTATTGCTGGCTTGAGAAGCTGTCCACGTACCATGTGATAGAAAATACCAATATGGATCAATGAACTGTCTCTCAGCTGAGGCAAATGCAGGTATGCCCAGAGGTTATGGGTGCACCAGACTGGGCTCATTCATTTGTAGCTTCAGTACAGACCCTACATGATTAAAATTATTGTTGCAATATTATTGAGTTTTAAAAAAATATTGTGCAATATAACAAAGCAGTTTTTACATTTAATATTTTCTTCTAAGGAATATTTCAGATGAGTGCTATTGCATATTATAATTACAAAACTCAATTTTATAAATTATTGCACGCAATTTTATTTATTTATTTATTTTTTACTGTTTTGGTTTAATCTTTGACAATACAGAGTTAACATTGTGCAATATGTGAAAACGATGCAATATAAGTGATTATCACATGCAGTGATATTGTGCAATATAAAAATCATGTGCAGAGACAGTTTGTCCAATGGGCTGAGGAAGTGTGCAATGACAATTGAAAGATGGTCAGACAACCTCAGATTTATTATTAACAGCTGTTTGCTTTTAAAACCACTTTTGTGTGTCCTGAACTGATGTAGATCTTATTATTGCGACTACCCAAACCTTTAAAAAAAAAAAAAAAAAAGAAAAGAAAACTCACTTGTTGGCTCAAAAGTCTCTCATTCCATATTAATATATTAATAATAAATAATAAAACAAAAAATTCACTGTAACTTTTTCTCTAAAGAAGAAAAATCTCTTTCCTATTTGTCCTTCCCAGTAAGGAATGAGGTCAGTCTATCTTATTTTGAATGCTGTCATTATGACACAAAAGCCAGATTCCAGTCATTTTGGGTTAGGTGATCAAATTAACTCTCATTTGTACCCTTACTTGTCTGGCTCCTGGCTGTCCTTCATCTTGACCAGCATATTGGTAGGTTTAATGTTTTAAGTGTAGGCCAGTCATTCCAACTTTGTTCAGTCTTGGTCACACTCACCCTTGAGTGTGAGTGGCCACTCTATACTACTATTACTTCTACTACTACTATGTGTATGAAATGTGCAGAATTGAACTGAATCATTACAAGCTTTGTCTCCTCTTGCTACTGAATATCAAATAAAGGAGTTTAATCATTCCTTCACTTGTGTAGACTTTATTTTCTTCTGAATGTGTTTGTTCCTTTGTAAAGTTCTTGGTGTTTGAAGGGAAAATCCAATTTTAATGTCATTCATCTGGAGAGAAGCATGCTGGCATTTGCCTTTTGATTTGAGAATGCAGTTAAAATATGGGAAGTTAGAAAATTGAAAGAGCTGGCATCATATTGGACAGGTAAGTCAAACTGTATAGGTTTCAGCATTGTGAATTTACTTTATTCAACAGAGAGGGACATGGAGAGCATGCCTGTGTATAAATATAGATTTACTTGTCTTACATGGTATATCTGTGTGTTTTATGTTACTGGCAAGATGTTCTTCAAAACAACAACAAAAACAATTTTGCCAGCTTTAATTAAATTTCTTTTCAAGAACACTTTTTCCTTATAGATTGTATATGACAAGCAGATCAGGGCAAAGCTGTTGAGTGGATCAGTTGTGTTAATGACTACAAAAGCAATGGATTGAACAGTTGTTGGAACTGAATAATCTGTACTGATTATATTGATTTAATTTCTTTAAATTGTGAAACAAAGTTAATCTCTCTCTCATATATATATATATATATATATATATATATATATATATATATATATATAAAAAAATATAGTATGAATGTATGCTATATTTATGGATAAAAGTGCTCAATATCAGAGAATATATATAAATATAAAAAAATATGAAAGTGGCCACTGAGGTCAGCACCAAGCTGTGACAGTTTTTCATGAAATCTTCAGGCCATGAATGACATTGCATTCAAGCATGAAACAGACTGGTGTTAACATCAGTGCCCACTTCCAATATTATATATATATATATATATATATATATATATATATATATATTAGTAGTAGAGCCCGGCGTTGCCCGGGGATGTAAGAGATAGATCAAGTATCGATCATCATAAAGACTGAAAAATAAAATTGACAAAGATTATTGTTTAAGGTTGATGGACACGCATGTCTTAATTAGTTTTTTTTTTTTTTTTTTTTTGGTCAAACTCAAACAAAAACATTGTTTTCAATCGTTATGAATCTACAGATTGAATAGAATTTTATTATAAACAATTGTCTTGTAGATGGAATTTTTAAAGCATTCTGAATGTAAAAATAAAGAAAAAGGTGTGCAAGACAATAAGAAACACTACCTGCCAAAAAAAAAAGAAGTGAAATTTTGTTGAAATCGGTTGAAAAATGTAGGAAATCCGATCCCATATATAAATGAACACACACACACACACAAACAACCTGGGTTTTATAAGTATAACTTGATATGAGTTGTCCCCCTTTCATTCTCGCGATGCCTCTTAATCGTGTTTTCAAATTGATTTTGTGTTTTTACAATTTTTGGCGCTGTCGGAACCACCGCAAGGTAATTTTATGTAGTCCTGTGAAATTTTTGTTGAAATCGGTTGAAAAGTGTAGGAAATCCGATCCAATATATAAACGTACAGACACACACACACACAATCTGCGTTTTATAATAAGATGTATTATACATATAAATCAGTTATTGGCTTTTTCATTGTATAATGTTTAGTAATGCAACTCTGAAAATTACAAGAATTTTACATGTTTTTCCTGATTAGCAGATAATGAAACTCTAGTTAAGAATTTTAAATTTAAAAGTTATGAATGGACAAATGTTAACACTAAAGGATATTAATATAGGATCTGATAAGTCCAGTAGATTAATCAAATCTCTGGTCCCGATGCAAAACTAAGCTAACCAGATAAGTCACTTGAACTTTCTTTTAATTTATTGAATATTATAGCTCCAGTTATCTGTTGAGTGTTTTTGATAGAAGTTCTGCTAATGTCTAATTTGTCGTCTTTTTTGGTTAAGTGTATTGACAAGGAAGGAGATTATATTGAAAAATATTTGGTGTAAATGTTTATTTTTTTCATCATTAGGTGACAGACATGCTGGCAAACCTGTGAGACAGATACAATAGGTGCTGAACAGTTCTTATGTCAACCCGTTTCTCAAAATCAGTCTTTTAATGTTCAATTATCAGAATTGTAACTTTGAGAAATGCATCATGCCAAGAAATTCCACCTCCTGTTCCCCACATATATATATATATATATATATATATATATATATATATATATATATATATATATATATATTCAATGAGGCACGGATAGCAGCTTAGACTGAGGAATCTGAGAGCTGAGTTCGAATTCCAGTTGGATCCATTATATTCACTTTCCCTTAGGAAAGGTATGACTCCTCTTCTTCTCCCCGCCCAACTATAGGTAAATAGCTAGACAGTCTACTATAGCCTTAGGTGGCAACTGGTCTAGGTGAAGTAAACTCTGAATTCAAAAACGTCCTGGAGAGGGTTGGGCTCCGTCAGGCTATCTTGCCCAAGAAACACCACTTCTATTGCGGCTGCAGTAAACATGGTGCCTCTTTGACCCTGATGGTTCATGGGATTCATGATCAATTGTGATAATGATTTATTTGGGCACAAATGAAAAAAATATATTTTAAAAGTTCAGTTAACATACAATCTTACCAAACCAAACAAAACAAAAAAAGGTAGTGGAGGCTGATGGTCTCACCATGTCTCAATCAAACTTGATTTGTGATTCTTATTTTAGCATTTGAACCTACTCAGTAAAGTTCAGTATTTCTTTTCCTAAAACACCTTTTTTCTTTTAATGAGATTGTACAAACATACAATAAAGAGAATATGAAACTGATCATTAATAAGATATTTTGAAATTAGGATAATATATAATTATTTATCACTTGCGACTTTCCATTTGTGCAGATTTTGTTGAAGATCAATCAGAATTCTTTAAGATTCTTTTATTTTTTTCTATGTTCCAAACCATTTTCCTGGTAGAATTTGAACATAAATTGCCCAATGTCTTTTAAATGCTTTCGGTTTTCTTAAGCCATTATGAAAGTTACATTTTTTTTTTTATTGATATGGGTGGGTGATATATTGTGTGTGTGTGTGTGTATATATATATATATATATATATATATATATATATATATATATATATATATACTTTAGGTTTTTCTTTGGTAGATTCCAAGTGTCATGTTTTCAAGCACAAAAAAAAAATGAATATATGTTGATACAGCCCTATCAACACAAAAAAATAAAATTCTTTGATAATGGCTTGTGAAAACCAAAATGCTCAAAACATTGGACAATTTATGTTCAAATTCTCTCTGAAAACCGGGAAAATGGTTCAAATTGTAGAAAAATCTTAAGAATTTTTTTTTTTTTTTTTTTTTAATTTTTCAACAAAATCTGCATAATATCCATCCGTTTTGTCTTTTTCCAAATAAATATTTTCAAATTCTCAAATGTTACATAGTTTTTAACTTCTTGGTTTAGACCAATTCTGGTATTGAGGGCAAAAGGATTTTTTTTTTTATATTTGGGGCATTTTTATTTTTGTATACAATCAACCTCACCACCTAGTGCTAATATGTAACCAGGGAGATGTGAGTTAAAATTTGTTGATAAATGATAACATTTTTTTTTTTTTTTTTAAATTACTATCTTAAAGATGCAGATATATTCTAGGCTGACCCACTTCTCAAAATCAGATTAAATGATTAAACGTCATATTTTTTATTTTATTTGAATCCCATAAGGGTTAGGCCAAGAGCTTTTCAGCACACCCTTGTAAAACTTTATGCTAAGTTCAGTACAGACTAAGGGGAATAACTCTTAACTGTTCTCTTGTCAGTCTGTCAGTTATGTGCCATGCGTGATAGACGCTTAGGCAATTGTATCTTTTGATACATGACTGACGAGGCAGATTTTTTCCCACAGTAAGTTGCCATTTCTTTCTGTGGAAGACCAGACCAAAGCTATAGAACTCAGTCTGTCCTGCTATTTACCCATAGCCTTTGAAGAGGATTCATACCTTTCCTAAGGGTATTCGCATGTAAGCAAATGTAATTGATTTAACTGGAATTTGAATTCTGCTCTCCGATTCCTCAATCTGAGCTGCTATCCATTACTCCACTGCACCTCCTTCTCTTGTACTAAACATATCATTTGCCAAAACTTAAAACCCTCAGCTGCTTTTGTGTGATGCAAACAAATCTCAAAACATTCAAAAAAAAATCGTGCCAGGATAAGTAATTTTCAAAATGAATTATTATTTTTTTTTTTCCCTGGAAAACTTTTAAAATATTGTTGATTAATGAATTATATGGGTTATTAAAAACGTTTGTGGAAAAATAAATAAACTGAAAGCAAACATTTTTAAGCATAAGCCTTATTTCTTTACATTAACCTCCATCAAAATCAATTCACTTATGTAAGTGATTATACCAACTGTTACAATATACAATACTTGAAGAACTGAAGCAACCATTTTGATATTAATAATGGTCTCAAAATTGGTACCTTTCAAGATATTTTTAAGGTTAGGACTTTGATCTTATAAAAAAAAGACAGAAGTTGCTAAATTAAGACTGTAAGGTAGATGTGTAATACCTTCCTATCAAATTTCTTGCAATATTCGTTTTGTTTGATAAGAATTGGTAGGAGGGGGGGGGATTATCTGCTGAATATTTCCAGTGTTTTTTTTTTTTCCCATTGAATTTTTGGCTTATTTTTTTCAAAACACTTGTAATATTGTATATACTTGTGTACAAGACAACTTCATGTGTAGTGCAAACTCTGAATTTTACCCCCCCACCAAAAAAAAAAACTTGCCTGTTTATAGTGCAACCAGTCACTGAAAATGCATGATTTTAAATCTCTTCAAAGAATATTATCCGTGGATAGTGTCGCTCTGTCCCCACTAGTTTTGTGTTAGGGGGAAAAAAAAAAAAATGATCATAAAAAGTTGCACTATATTTGAGCAGATATTACTGTTTTTTTGTCCCCCTTAGTTTTCTAGGAGGCTGAGGGCATTTTGCTAGTTGACTGTTACCTTTCCTCTTGACTGGATGAACCCTTTCCACATTTAGGTAATCATTGCTTAACTAAGCTTTATCATCTCCAGTTACAATTTGTCTCAAAGACTTCAGGACTTTGATCTTGTTTGTTTAAAATTTCCATTGAAAGCCATGATTGTCTGTTGCTGATCTGATTGCATGCAACAGTTTTGGTATCAGTGAAAGTCTGCACAACTTTAATTTTTTAGATAAAATTGTGTAACCTGAACGGAGATATTTGACATGTAAGCTATTATTTCTGCTCTTAACTGTTGATTCACTTTCAAATTGGCATGAATTTTTTTCTCACAAATTGATGATGATCTGCCAATGTTTGTTACGTTCAACTTGGTCTTTCTTTGAAATGAGTTATTCATTCATAAATCCCTGATTTTGAGGGGAATTATTGCCATAAACTTTTCTCAAAGCATCAGTAATGTCCTCATTCCTCCGACCAAATTCTTACTATAATTTTGATGTTAGTTCTTGCTTCAATTTTGGCAGGACACTTGCTGCTCTAAAGAACGTTTTAAACTGTTGTAAACTTCAATTACCTCAAAAAAGATTCAGGCAAGTTATAACCCACAAGTTTGTTTTGTTGCAAGCAAATATCAAATTATTTGTATAGTTTTCTTTATATTTTTCCCCAGAAACGTTTTGAATTATCTCTTGTATAAGCATAAAATAACTATAAAATGTTCAGCCTTGAAACTTAAAACCACATCAAATATTAATGCTAATTCCTGTCAGTCATCTTGAATGTTAATTATTTGTATTTTTTTTAATAGAAGCCTATTGACTTAATAGTTGACATTTTGTTTTTGAAGTAATGAAGTGGTTTTATCAAAGCCCCAGCCAGATTACACTTAAACAGTAGCTGGTTGATAAGCTTTCTTGACAGTCACTCACTTGAAAGGGATGCCAATGGTTGAGTGATGTCTGACAAGCTTGTTCCCACATGTCTGCAAATGGGTTTGATCTTCACTGGGTGAAACTGATCCAGATATTTCTTTCAAGTTTTAGATATTTAATAACATAAAATATTTAAAACTTGAAAGAAATATGTAACATTTTTATGGATCAAAAAAAGACTCTGTGGGTTGCCTTAGGGTTACTGCTTTAAAACTTTATAACAAAAAACCTGACACTGACAAATAGAAATCATTTTAAATAAATACATATAGATAGTAAGAAGTTTCTGGAATACTAAAATCTATCATGGGCATGTGGCCAAGTGGTTAGAATATAGGGATTCCAACCATGAGATCTAGGACTGAATTTCATCATCGTGAATTTGTCATGGTGACATTGATAATGTCTGCTTTGAAAGATTATAACATGGATTGCTCCAAGCTTGGTAAGTGAAATTGGGTAGATAAAGCTATTGATTTGCTACCACAAAACACAAGTCAGTGTGGCTGAGTGAACTGGTGTGCAATTACTGATCATGCTAAATTATACATTTTTTCCCCCCAGAAACTCTAAGATCCACTCAACAGTTGCATGATAAACAACAGGTTGGTTCTGTGGGTGCTGGAGAAAGACAAATGTGCCTGAGAAGGTGTCTGCAACAAGGATTAGCTTACTGTCCTAGCAGATGCATGTACTTAGAAATGAGAAACCATTATACTAAAATCTGTAACCTACACTAATTGACAAAATTTAATGACGGAAAATAAACTTAGAAGTAATCAGTTTTCTTTGAAAAATACTTGGCATTTTAGTCTCTCAAATGATTTTAATCCTGTGTCATTCCATAAATTAAACTTTGGTTTAGTTCTATGAATATTTCCACAATAGCAAGTTAGTGTCACTGGTCATCACAAGAGTTGAATGCTTAGCATTCCTATACCAGAATAAGCTACCCAGTCATCCTCATCAGCTCCCTTCACAGGTCTCAGTAGGTATTTATTCATGTGTAGTGCTTTAGGGCAAGGTAAACCTTGTAGAGTCCATCCAAAATAAATACATTAAAAATAACTCATCTGAAATTTTCACTGAATTAAGTAAGTACTGACAAGGAAGATTGTGCAGAAAAATATTTATATGAAGTAAATAATTTTCATTGTTAGGCTAGACTTACTATAGTATCATCATTTTGTACCTGTAAAATCTAAGCACCATAAATATTTGCTTTGCTTTATCATAATTCAAGTTTTGATCTCTTTAAACATCCTACAGAAGTTCCAAAAAGCAACACTAATTTTAAGACTTGCTTAGAGAATATAAAATAACAAAGTAATGTTTTACTAAACTCCAAAGTAGATACCTCCAAACATTTTGTAAAAAAAAAAGAATACCATGATGAAAAAAAAAAAAAGAAGCCCAAACTTGATAAAATTAAAGTTTTATTGTCAAAATGTTTGTTGTTAAGAGAAAACCTTGAAGTGTTTTTTGATTTAAATTTTTTAAAATTCTTTCAAGCATATTCAAAATTTGGATTAAAAATTTAGGCCCCTCCCTCCCCTTGGTAAAAACAGTTTTGGAAATTCTTGCAAAAATCAAATAATTATCAGATTTTAATGAATTTTTTTTAATGTTAATCCACTTAATTTTATGAAATTTCAATAAAATAAAATTCCAAGGTCTTTTGTACTTATATTAGTTAAAAGCAGGATTCCTTGGAAAATTTTATTAAGTTTTAAATCTTTTAAAATTCTCTATTATAGATTATTATTATAGATGATATTACTATTAAATAAAAACTATATTTACTAATTATAAATAGATAAGCTTAAAACAAACCATCAGACACCAGTATTTTTAAAAGAATTTTGAATTTTCTTTTTTATGTGTATCAATGTGCCTATTTTTGTAACTATGGGCAACCATACACATTATCAGATAAACATGAGCAATGACTATAGTAAATTTAAAGTAATTTCTAAAATTTAATAAAACATCAGATTATGGAGAATGTTTTTCTAAATTTTCAAGATTACTGAGTACTTAAAAATCATATAAAAAAAAAAACCACTTGTATAATTTTCTTCAGTTATGTTTTAGTCTTCACAGAATGACAAGCATGTCATCAGCTATTGTTGAGCTAAAAAAAATGCATTTCTGCAATATTTTAAACTTAAAGTAAATGTTTCAAATCAGATAATAATCTACAAATAAAGTTTCAGAAAAGTATGTTCTATTTTTGGAAGCAAAAAAAATAATCTCCTTCCAGTGAATTAAAATTAGTTTTTGAAATTCAGCAAAGTATTTTGCTTACTGGAAATATTAAATTTAATCTATTAGCTTGAAATTAAAATTAAAAATCTCCAAGAAAGATTTTTCATTTTTGAAATACAATTTTAAACCTTAGGTGTTTTTTTTTTTTTTTTTTTTCCCCCCTTGGAGGTACCTACTGGCTTTGTGTATGCATTTCTCAATCAGTGATTTCAAGAGTTGTTTGTTTTGCATTTGACCAAAATCAATATTTCACATTTTCAGCTTTTGCGTGTAATTCTTTCTAAAGAATCTGGAAAAACCACAAAGTGTAAATTTTTCAAACTATTGACAATTCTTGTAAATTGATTAAGTTTTATTGCTAATTGGGATGTGAAAATTTACCAAGTGACAGGGAATGACTATTATTTAGAGATTTAAAACAATCATTAAACAAGATTTTTTGTATTAGCTGTCACAAGATTTATAAAACTACTCAAGATTATTTTTTTTTTCTTCCTTTTCTTTTCCTTAAATAATAAAAATTTATTGGGTCGACAAGAAGACAAGTCAGAACATCAATCCAGAAATTTTAAAGGACTTTCACAATTTGATTTAGAATTTGTTTTAAGGCCATTTTAAATATTTCTTTCACTGATATTAGTTTTAATTTCTCACATCCAAAATTGCTTACTAAATGTTACTTTTCTGTTCAACAATTACAAGAGCATTTTCATGTTCATCAAATGATTTGAACTTGAAATAATCACAGCTGCTTTTATATCAATAGCAAATTTATTAGTTAGTCTGAAAGAAGAATAAGTTATTGCTGTTTGAAAAAGTTTATTATTTAATCCTACAACAGTTAAGAATCCAGGGATTTCTTTTCAGTTTTCCTTATAAAGAAAAAATTTTGTTGTTGTTGTTCACTTAATACAAGGCCCAAGGGCCACTCAAGGTAGAGGACTGATAATTGAAGTTGTTTTAAGAGTGTACAGGGAGGGAGCAAGAGGTCCAGATTGAGGATATGTAGGATAGATAATAGCTGACTCTAGACTTTGAGGTTGATTGTAAGGCCTGAGGAAGCATCCTCTCAGGAGTCTTTTCTGTTGAACTTACTCCTTACTAATGGAATATGAAGGGTATGTAAATGTTGACTCAGTGTATATGGCATGGCAAATCCTAACCATGACAGTCTGGATTGAGGGAACTAAGGAATGTAGTTTACCTAAACATGTCATGAAAAGATAACAACAGTGTGTCTACAGGAAAGGAGATTTTTGGGTGGAAAAAAAAAAAATCCATGCTTTTGAACTCTGTCAATGCTGGAAAGTGAGGATTGGGCAGCTCCAGTCCAGGTATGACTTTTGATCTGCCTTTTGTAAAGGCAGGTGGTGTTGGATACTTTCTGGAATGACACAGAGAACAAACCATTTTCCCAGCATCTTTGGCATTGCTGCTTTTATGCTTCCTTAAAATTTTAGCTCTTTTTTGTTGAATCTACCTTGCTGATCTAATGGTAATCTTAGAGCTGGCGTATTTCAAATTTTATGTAACCTTCTCCAAAAAAAAAAAAAAAAAAAAAAAAAAAGGGGGACACCATAAGTTAAATGGTTGCAATATCCCAGCTTATTAGGAGTCAATTAAACCAAAGAAATTATGAGATCCATAGGGAGATCCCAAACTTTTGGCCTCTAGTGTACCGCTCTGCATCAGTTCTAGGAAGGTATAGAGTTTAATGCATGAATCAAATTGAGCACTTGATGGAACGTGGGCATTTCTGACACTGAATCAATCTGATATGTCAAATACAATATGCGTTTAAAACAAAAAAAAAATTGGCTAAATGAGGAAAAGTAGAATTAAGAAAGCATTTTCCTTATCAATTATAAGTTACAAATTTAGAATTTATTACACAGCAGATAATTCCTTTACAGACTGGGGGAAAAGAAGAGAGCCATGCAAGATACTTTATATATGGTGTCCTAATATTGGCTGTTATAGTCACAAAATACTTTGACTGTTGTACTCAGTGGTTACCTTCTGTTATATTTTGTAGTTTTTGAGAATTCTATACTTATTTAGTTCATAGAATGTCAAATGTTTTCATATCAGCATTCATTTTTTTTTTTTTTTTAGTTTAATTCTTAGTAAAATTATCCTTAGGTTATTTCTGCTCATATATGAATTTTACTGCCTGAGCCAGAGATTGAACTCACTACCATCAGATAAATTGTATACAACTTTGGAGCTTTAACTCTGTTCTGACCTTCAAAATTCCACTGCCTGATTGTCCACGAGGGCAATAGCCCCTGATGTTAAGTGCATGTAGATTACTTAATTTTGACTTCAATCCCTGGTTCTGGCGTATATTGTCTTTATAAAATGAACCTATGGGGCTTTACAATTTACAAGAATTATAAGTTCTTTAGCATGAGCAGCAAAATGAGAACGCTCTAGCCAGGGATTTAATATAGACTTTTCTAAAAAGTTATTAAACGTAAGTACTTGGTTGTTATAGTCACAATTTGAATATAAGATTTAATAATAATTCTCATCTCTGAAATTCAGACAGCATATTTTGTGTTCAGTGAAGAAATAGCCAAAAGCATCCTCCCCCTCCCCCTCAACTGGCTTTCCACATAAGACAATTTTTCTCTCCAATTTCGTTTGTCAAACTGAACTTTGTCAGGCATAAGCCTGACAAAGTTCAGTTTGAGAAATAATTTGATTGAAATTCCTTTATTGAACTAAGTAACTGTGGTTGAGTTAAGGTAATATAAATCACCAACACCCAAGAAAATAGATGATAATCCGGACATGTAATTTAGGTTGTCTCCCTTGGAAAACCCTGTCTAGCATTCTCTGGGGAAAAGAATTTGTATCAATTCTATTGGATTTATTTTTGAATTTCACAGGTTTATTTGGAGAAACTCATCTCTGAAGTCTCAAAATAAAGCAACTTAGACGCTGGGTTTGATCAGAAACTGATACTTTTGAAATTTCTTATCAATTCTAAATCAAAATAAAGTAGAGAAAATATAGCAATGTATTTTTAAAATTCATTAAACCACAAATCCTACTCGTTAACTAGAAAGGCGTATCTTGCTTTGAAGCAAAGAGGAAAGAAGGAAAAACAAAAACACATTTAAACCCATTCTTGCATCTAAAAGAAAAAGAGGATTAAATTGATTTGTGGCTTCTGGTAGATTTCATAAATGCAGACAATCTTATTAAACTATATCACGGATGTTTGTTTGTTTTTTCAGCAGCTATGCTCTTGGGTCTTCCTTTATGCATCATCTATTCTTTAATTTTCACAATTCTTTATTGTCCATAAACTTTTGACTTCATTTCACTTGCTTTCCATGAGAACTTCCCAGATCATCACTGTGGCTGTCAGTAAACAGTGCTGATTAGAAATAAGTAACTCATTTTGTCTCTAATCCATTCTGTTTATTATTAAGTGAATGACAATCTGAGTAGTTGTGATGAAAAATTAACATATATAGAGAGCAGGGAAAGAAAGAAAACATACCAACTATTAATAAGCTGTTGACAAGCTGCAGTTTTTCATCTTGTTAATAGAATTCTATACATTACATAACTTTCCTCTGTTCAAATGAGATTCATGTTTTGGTAGGAAACATTAAAAACTAATTTATACCTAATTTGATCCCCCAACCCAATTTTCTTTTGAGTACTGACTCCAGATGTATTTGTCATCCAACAAAGGACAAAAATGTTATGCATGGCTATTTTTAGTTGGGGGAGGAAGAGTTGATAATCTGTATACTCAGTCACTATAGTATGTGACTAGAGCAAAAGCCACATTCCTTTTAGTTCTGCAGAGGTTTTAAAAAAGGAAAGTTTTCCTCTTGACACTTATTATACAACTCAGTAATGATCATTTTACAAAATCTACATTTAGAATTTTAATAAAATCCAAACATATGAAATTGGATTTTCTTTGTTCTTGAGAATTGGCAACAAAAATATTAAATACTATTTATTAGATTTTTTATTTACAAGAATAATTTTATATTGTATCATTTGTTAAAAATGTGAACCAATTACAATGTAATACTTATTTAGCATTTTAAAAAGAAATGTATTTTTTATTTATGAAAATATCTGTAAACAAAATAATTTAAATAAACAATGATGAGTAACTAATTACAAATTTTGACCCCCCCCCCAAAAAAAAACTTTCTTTTGTCACATAAATTCACTAAAATTGTTTAAGAGCAACTCTTCCTCTAAAGAAAACATTCTTTTAATTTTAGATGACACTGAGACATCTACACAACACACAACCATCAAACTGGTTAGCAATTAGCTGTTTTTTATCATTTGGCTGCCAATAGATAAACCTAGCTGCAGATTTGCTAGGCATGGTCCATACAGAAAGGAGGTGGGTGGGGGTCACCTATAATTGTGGAATTTGGATTTCTATTGATTAGACAGGCTTGATCCAACATCATATATAATTAGAACAAGTAACCCAAGAAGAAAATGTTTGATGTTCAGAAAAATCATGCTTATTTTAAATTTCCTAGTTCTATGGTTCAGATATAAAAAAAATTGTTTTATTTGTTTATATGGTAAATAATAAATATTGCATTCTAGTTTGTTTATTTAATATTTATTATCTCAACCATCTAGCTAAATAGCATGTAACATTTTTGTTAAAATTCTAAACATAGCAAGTTAGTTTGTTTGTTTGTTTTTTTTTTAAGTTTTTGAAAGCAGTTTAGTGTCAAGACAAAAAACTTCCTTTTGGTATAATTTTTTTTATTTACTGGTATATAAGTTAAACATTGCCAAAAGTTGATATCTACCCAAAAACCGATTCCTGCCCAGTGGATTAAAGTGTCCTAATACAATTCCAAAATCTAATTTTTAGAGTAGCAACACAGCTTCTTAAAAAAAAAAAAAAAATTTCTTTCAAGGATTTTTGCAATACTTGAAAACTTTGGGACTGCACATGATAAAAGGAAATTGAAATATTATCCCAACTTGGTGCATTTTTGAAAAGCAGTCACTCCATTTTGATGTCAAGCTACATGTTTTTAATGAATCTATTCTTCAACTATTAAAAAAAAAAAAAAAAAAACACAACCCACTAGCATCAGGCAAGAGCTTGTTAGGGAGCAAAGGCTAATATTGTTTTGGGCCATCTTACTGCTCTGCTCCAACTTAGAAATCATTTGATTGAGAGAGAGGTTTTGGTGTTATATATATATATATATATATAAAAAAAAAATGTGTGTGTAATAAATTCACTAGGCTATATTTTTTTTTTTTTTTTAGCAGTATCATTAAAAATATTTCTATCTGGAGCAAGAGATAGATCGACTTTTATCACGTGCTCCCTAACATTTAGTTTACCTTTCAGATACAGTTTCCTTGCTATTCAACAAGTATAATACCAATATTTTCCTTTCAAAATATGAAATTAAATATCTTTGCTTATGCAATTAAGAATATAAGTTGTTTCCCTCCCCACCATATTTTAAACTATGTTAATATCTAAAATTTCTTACCTTCTCTGAAGAATAGCAAAAAGATGAAACGGCTTCAAAATAATGTGGGGAGGGGGAGAGGTGAGGCGTGCACACACAAAAAAAAACTGCCAGCAACGGTGAAAGGAAGGGAGCAGCAACAAATGTTCATGTTCCAATAAATTGATTATTGGAAATTTTATGTCATAACTTACAAACGATAAGTAAATACATTAGCAAATATGTCCTTATTTCCAATGTATTGTCTATAAGTTTGTCAGATATGCTAATGACTCTTCTAATTGTTCAGAGGCTCAAAGAATGTTGGATACCTTTCTGAACATTTTGCAAGAAATGCACCTTATACTAGACACTGTAAATTTGACAAGAAAAATATTTTGTTATAGAAGAAAATTTAGTAAATGGTAAATTTTGGTTATTACTTAGGATATTGGACTGGAGACTGCAAGAACTGTTGGGCTTATTTGACCATAACTGATCCAAGACAAATAAAGACTTTAAAAGGTACTAAGCATCTCTAGTTAATCATAACTGTCCAAACAGGATGAAAAAGTAGAAATATGACAAAAGGGCTGTGTAAATATATTACAATAGATCAAAGATGACATTTTGTCCTATTGAAAGAGAGCTAAGACTCAATAGCCAAAAGAGACGATAATCAACATTTTCTTGTTAATTTTTCAAAAGTGATGACATATGGTCAGAAAGGTTGAGATTTACAAAGATAAATAAAATGATTATTTTACAAAACTGTGACCAAAACAATGAAACCCTAATAGATTTAGTTTCAGCATTAATACAGAAGATCAGCCTGGATGATGAAAAAGAGAAAGATTTGCTTCATAATTGCAAAAATTCAACACCTTAAAATATCATCACACACTATTTTTTTTTTAAACAGGTAAAAGTATCCAACTACTATATTTATTGGGTCTTTGTAAAACATTTATATCCTCAGCCAATGCATGTATATTGAATCTATCAGAAAAGGAAAGCTCTTCTGATTGTTGCATGAAAGCTGATTCATGGGTAAATTTGACTTCTAGTTTGCACATGTTCAATGAGGCTTCAAGATGGAGTGTGTGTGTGTGGGGGGGGAATTAAAAGCAAAAAAAAAAAACTGAACTATTCTCATTTCTAAAACTAATAAAATATGACCATGGTAGCCACTGTTAAAAAATTTCTTCTGCATATTCGAGAAGTCAATGTGCATCTATTCATATGAACTACCAAGTACTAAGCAGATTAAATGGGGAACCAAACCATATCACATTGGAGATGGACCTGGAAATTTTACCATCACTATAAAAAAATAATGCGTGAGTGACTACAAAGATTTAAGTGCAACTTTATTCATTTTTCTGCAAAAGATTCAGAAAAATACATTAGGAATACAGTTAAAAAAAAAAAAAAAAAAAAAATAAAAAAAAAAATCTATTTCAATGAAGTATTACTTGCAATTTAACCAAAAAAGTCTATGTACAAAATTATTCATCATCACAGCTTGAAACCAACTTTCATGCCTGATTCTAAGTCTCAAAGATTCTGGATCATTCCTTTTTGTCTAATGTCTTCAGGTATTTAAGGTTGGAAAGCTTTCTTGCCATTATGCCTATCTTCATCTCTTGATAATCAAAAACTTGAATCCATGTCAAGATGATGCTTAGCAAATGCTAGATAAACTTTTACAAACCTAGCTTGGAAACCTTACATTGTTATATTCTATGAAGACCTGTCTTATGCAAAGTTTGCCAGATTCATTATCAAAATATTATCTATCTATACTTCTCATGTTGTCTGTGTCTGTCGTGGGCATTGTTACCTCCCCCAGGCTGCATTTCTCACCCGATTTCGATGCAGTTTTCACCATAAGTTTGCAAATGGTTGCCGTAAGGATATGACGGAGCCCGATTTCTGAGTTCGGACTCAGGTTCTCAAATAAATCGATAATCGAAAAAATCTGCTTACAGAAGGAATTACAACCAAATTTGACACCCTCTTATAGTCTACCATTAGAAGTGTTGTCCAGAAATTTCATGACCACGGATCCCTAAACAGCGCAGAAAAATCGATAAAATCCAAAAACCAATACGCTCAGATTGCACCTGAACCGCATGTCGGTTTTTAGCTAAAACTGACTGGATTTATGACGAGGCCATTGGGGGTCACCATGTGAAGAAGCCATTTGAAGGGTTTGAAGGCCCAAGGACAAATGCTGTCTGTCATTGGTGTACACTTAGAGGAGCAGTGCTTCTCAGACGGCCAACTTTACGTCGCTTGCTCTCGAGTCGGCAGGTGCGAGGATGTGTTCCTTTATTCACCCTTGCAAAAAGCTGAAAATGTGGTCGACACTGAAGTCCTCAGCCAGTGATACGCAAACTCCATTCCATTTTTCCTTTTCATGCAAGAAAATTGCTGTATAAGTTGTACGATTTTTGAATCCAGCATGGGCAACGCTGCTAGTGGCAAATAAAGTCATTCAAACCATCAAGATATTGGAGGCACGTTATGGGTTGTTCTTGAAAACGAGTACTTGAAATTACTTGGGATAGGGATTTTGACTCCCACCCCATTTGGCCAGTTACAATATTTAATATGAGCTCCTCACTAATTTTTTTTTTTTTTTTTTTTTTTTTAAATTTTAACCATGGCAACCAATTTTCTTCTGATGAAAATGACAGGCCAAAAATACTACTATTTAACTTCAGTCAAGTATAGGATACACCATATAATCTTTATTTACATTCTTCCTGTAGAATGTAAACTTTTGTTTGATATGGCTATAATTTTAAAAAGACTTCTGTAATCAAATAGTAAAGAATACTTCAATGAAAAACAGTTTTTCTGTATATTTCTCAGTTTCTTTAACTATTTTTCTATAAAGATAATATTTTCATGAAATGATCACATCAAGTCACAATTTTTGTAAAGATAAGAATTTTGGGTTTAACTGTGTGTGTGTGTGTGTGTGTGTGTGTGTGTGTGTGTGTGTGTCTCAAACAAACAAATCTAAATAAAATGTAAATTTAACTGAACACAGCTTAATGATACAGATTGAGCAACAGCCAAAAAGGAGGAGAGAATAATAATAATAAAAAAAAAAGTTTCCAGTACAAACCTAGAGAAGCAAAAGAGAAAAAGTGAAATGACAGGTTTTGTGAGAAACAATGACTGAGGAAAGGAGGAGAACCCAGAGACACAAAAAGGTGTTGAAGAAGGAAAGAAAGGAGCAGGGGGGTAAGTTACCAAGACAAAATGCTGGGATTGTTTTTGTTTTTTTTAAAAAGAAAAACAAAACAACCTATCAGGCTACTTGTAACCTCATTCTGTTGATATGAAAGTGAAATAGTAAAGGAGAAAGAAAGAAAATAAAGGCTACTGTACTTAGCAGCAAAGAGCAAATGTTAAATATGGTTTGATTGTAATATGTAAACTAGGATGTGATGAAATATCAAGGGGATCTTAAGCAGGTAGAGAGCCAACAAATCAATCTCGTGTAACTATTGGTTCACAACAAACACATAACACACTCAGTTGTGAAATAATGTTTTTATTGTCTATACAGG
This sequence comes from Acanthosepion pharaonis, assembly GCA_903632075.3. Lineage (NCBI taxonomy): Eukaryota > Metazoa > Mollusca > Cephalopoda > Sepiida > Sepiidae > Acanthosepion > Acanthosepion pharaonis. The sequence continues at coordinate 2,092,842 of CAHIKZ030002101.1, read as the reverse complement.
ACATACAAAATGAGAGGAGAGAGAAAAAAAAAAAAAAAAAAAAAAAAAAAAAAGAGTAATTTCATATTTTTGAAATAATAATGCCAAAGATTGGGAAAAGTTTCCTACTAAACTTGGTTGGGTGATACATGCCACGACCACCAGGAAGAAGAGTAGGAGGAAGAAGAAAGTTGGTGGGAGGAACCAAGATAAAGTTGGAGAAGAGGAAATTGTCTGCAGACATTGTGCAGTGGCAGCAGAAATTGGTCATCTTTCTTTTCCTCAATGATTTGTTATGATCAAAATAAGTGAGGAAAGAAGAAAGTTGTCCAGCAAAGAGAGGAAGAAAAAGAAAAAAGAATCCAGAAATTATTGCTATTCCTGAAGGGACTTTAATTTGGACCAAGGCACAGCTTGTGAGAAGAAAGAGATGGACTGCTGCTGCCGTCATCATTTCTAGACTGGTTAGTCAGATAAAGCTGTTTGGCTAATAAAGTAAGTGAAAACTACCAAAACATGAGCAATATTTGACAAATTAGTGCTTCAAATTTCAGAACTGAAAACCTGAAAGTGAAGTTTCAAATGTAAGAATGTGAACATTATAACATCAAGCTAAGTAAAGCTCTTCAGTGTCCACACAAACTGCCTCAGATCTGATGAACCAACCAAGTAACAAAGGCACTTGAATTGTGCAACTTTATAGAACACAGCAAAATGAGGAAAAGGTATTCTTTTTCAGTAGGAATCCTAAACCATTTAGTATCATAATTTATACAGAATCATCTTAGGCAATAAGCTTATCTGCAAGATTTACGTTGGACAAAATGACAATTTCAATTTAACAGAATTATAAATGCATATTAAGCACGTAAGTAAAAAAAAAAAAAAAAAAAAAAATTTTAGATGATTTAATCAAGGAAGAAAAAGAAAGCTGTTTCAGGGAACAACATTTGTAGCATAAACAGCTTGTATGTATTTATCTATAAGTAAATGTAAATATTTAAAAGTTTAACGAGAATGCAAATGCATTTTCCATGCTTTAGATATTAATTTTGAGGGAGAATTTGTCACTTAAAAAATATGGGTTACATTTTTTTATTATTTTTATTAAGGATTTAAAAAGGAAATACCGTTAAGATTAAATCTTTCATGAAAAAGAAAAAAAGAAAGAAAAAAAGTCAGGTCACTAAAATGTTAGAAGCCAAGAAAGTAGATATTTAAAAACAATGATTATTTGCAGCTCCAAAAAAAAAAAAAAAAAAAATGCTCGTCTTGAACAAAATCAACTATTCAAAAAATGAAAAAAAAAAAAAAACCATTAAACTTTTTTAAAATTAGTCACTAGTTACATTCTAATTTTTTTTTTAAAAGACAAATTGTGTGTGTGTGTGTGTGTGTGTGTGTATAACTCCCTAAAAAGAAAAGCTAAGATTCTATTTAGATAAACAGTTTTGACCTACCTAAAAGTTAGAGAAGGGAGAAGAAGAAGAGAGAAAAAAAAAAAAAAAAAAAGTAGGGGGAGGGGAGGGGAAGTGGGGCTAAGCATGAATGAAATGTTACCCAAGATTGAATGCATTCCATTCTGTTCAAGGCAAAGTAAGAGAAATTGAAGTACAATGTAAACAAAGGTCATTGTGTGGCAAGATGGTGTGAATTAGAGAATGTGACAAGCAATTGAACTGAATAGATTTTATTTTTTTTTTTTTTTTTATTAAGAGCAGTCAGAAAGAGGAGCAGCACATCCAAAAAGGATCAAGTAGAGGTCAGCTATGCAAACACAAAGTGCAGTTGCCAAGATGGGAAAATGGACAAGAACTGCAAATCTTTGGAAGTTCACAAGATAATAAACGATCAGAAAAGTAACAGGGTTATGTATTTTAGGAAGAGTCTCCAATCCAAACCCTCAACTTACCATTTCAAAGTATTGGGAAGGGTGCAGAAAAGTCACAAAAAAAAAAAAAAAAAGTTCAAAGGACAGCAACTTCAATGGGATTTATTCATGAAAGAGTGAGGATAGAGAGGCTAGAAAAATAATGTGAATTCATCCCCACCCCAAAGGAAAAAAAAAAAAAAATAAATAAAAAAAAAAGAAAGAAAGAATCTTGTCCTTACAGGAGAAGATGAAGAAAGAAGCAGGGGAAGGAGGGAGGAGTCGCAATGCAGCAGGTATAATATCAGTTGGTAAAAAGAAATTCTTTCATTTTAAAATTATTTCTTTTAAGGTTGGAATTAAAACAAGCATTCTTTTAAAGGAGAAATTCAGGTTTTAATCAATTTTTTTTTTTTTAGTTCTGATGACTTAGGCTCATGGAGATGGTATGACTCTTATATATAAACCTACACATTTGCATAGAGCCTTAGTCAGGTTAAATTCTTTAGAGTGTGCGTGAAATTAGCATTTCATTGGTGACTGAAAGACAAGTGTGTCCAGATTTAGAGAATAAAGCATCTGTTACTGTTGGTAGCAAAATAGGCAATCCCCAAACATTCCAAAGGAACCATTCAGTAAATTAATTGGAGACATAAAAAGAAAAAAATTTGGAAGCTTGGAAAGATTTTTGAATAAAAACAAATTAGGTCACCAATTAACATTATTGGTAAATACCAATTAAAATGATTATCTGAGAGAGAGAGAGAGAGATATTACAAACTGCATATTTGTCAACCCTGAATTAGCCTTGTAAACAAAAAAAAAAAAAAAAAAAAAAAGTTTGTAAATAATGTACAATCATTGTTCAATATGTAAACAAAAAAGAAAAAAAAGACATTGAGAGAAAACAACTAATTAAGGATATGTGGAATGAATTAGAGGAAAACTTAAGTTTTTATTTATTTATTTATTTTGTCAAGAGCCAATAGCTACTAAGTTGTATCTACTTATGACTCGGATCCTCTCAGGTTTGTCCCCACAAAATTTTATAAAAATATATATTTTAGTAAGGTTCATTGCTAAGTAAATTTTGATCATAATACTTCATTTTCTCTTTTTTGGTGGTGGTGGTAGGGGATGTGCAAGTAGTAGTTGTTATGTGTGTGTGTGTATATATATATATATATATATATATATATATATATATATATATATATATATATATATATATATATGTATGTATGTATGTATGTATGTATGTAAAGTTAAATAATTTGCTGTGACAATACAAGAATGGAAACAACCTGCAAGAAGCAAAAGGGAAGATTGAAAGTAGCTGCAGCAGCCAGCATCCCCCAGTGGATGTAGCTGGGCAGTGTGAGACATCTCCTCCTGTAGGGAGATGATTCTTAAAATTTAAAAAAAAAAAAAAAAAAAAAAAAAAGAAAAAAGTCATTAACATTTGTTCATTAAGTGAAGAAAAAAATGTACAAAAAAAGATAAATAAATTGAGAGAGAAAAGTTTGGGGTTTCAACAGCTGAGGCATTTGCATTTCTGAAAATGGAAACTGAAGATCTTAACTGCAAGCAGTATTTACTTTGTAAATTATAGGATGGGGATAAGAAGTAAGGCAGTTTGGAAAGAGCAAAAAGAAGGGCAAAATTAAGAGCAATAGAAAAAAGTTTGTTTGGAAAAAACAAATCAATAATAATAATAATAATAACATGAGGGAGAGAGAGAAAGAGAGAAGCTTGTGTAGTCAACCAAATCAACTGGCTGTATCCACTTGTCTGTCCATTGTGTTTGCTGAATAAGAGACAGGATCATCTTGTTGCTAAGCATTGTGGGTAGTTGCTCATGGTAGTTAGGTAATCCAGATATGAGCCAGGCAGCATCACCTAGACTAGATAAATACAACTGAGTGCAAGGTAGAGTACAGATGTAGGCACACAGCAACAGCAACCAGCTTTTTGTCTTGCCATGTCTTAGGTTGGGGCAGGGGACAGCAGCAGCTGGCTGTCCAGTGGCACAACTCTCCAGCCACAAGCTATCTGCAATTGCAATGGTCAGTGAACCACTGCTAAAGTGAAGTAAGAAAGCAAGTAGCAATGCTACTTGTCCACTGGTAGGTACATACATAGGTAGGTTGAATGAGTGAGCTACAGGACAACACATGGCCATTACCTTGATCATCCTGAATTTTTTTTTTTTTTTTTTTATTTTTTTTATTATACACCACAGCACTGGGAAATCATATTTTTCTTGTTGCCAATGTTTACAGTTTGCTTTTTAAATTGGTTTTCCACAAATGATAAGTGGAGAAAGTGGAGAGAGCTTTCATAGCAACTTTTTTTTTTTTTTTTTTTAATCTTTCATTTTCTTCAAGGAATTTCTCAGAGAGAGAAAGAGAGAGGGAGAGGTCATATTTTCAAATTTTTTTTCTATTTTAAAGATTTTCTTTTTGTAATTTTTTTTTTCCATTTTTCTGTTAATTTCTGGGATTGTGGAGAGGGAGGGGTTAATTGTCCATTTTGATAGAAAATGCTACTTAAAATTTCTACGAGAATACAAAAACAAATTTTTCAATGTAAATTATATAGACACTATTGTTGAGACCGACCAGCTCTATACAATTGATAACCTAAATCAAAAGTTCACAAGTGCCTGGCTGGGCTGTACTTTTTTTTTCTCATTTTGTTTTTAAATCCTTTCTTTTTGTGCTGCCATCGCACATATACGACTGGTTGCATTGCACACTTTAACACATACACTTTTGCATCACACATGTAAACTGACACACACATGTAAACTCTCTCTCTCACACACACACACACACACACACACACACAATAGTAGACAGCAAGATGATGTTGTCGTTGTCCCTGGCCAAGAAGACTAAACAAGCTACTCATACAAGAACTATAGCCTGGCCAACGGAAGGGCTTTAAGGAGGAGGAGATAGACAAAGAAGGAAGAGGAGTGAAGGCAGCTCAATCAAGGGAGGTAATCCATGAAGTAAGCACTTAATATCTTCCTGCTAAAGTGGAGGAGGCTCAGCAAACATTTCTTAGTTCCCTTAATGAAACTGATGGTAATGGAGATGGCAATGATGATGATGACGATGATGATGACAACAATGGTAATGCAGAAGGAGGACTTTCAAACAGTGCCGCCTATGCCACAGCAGTCCTGGAAGTCAGTTTGATCAGTAGCAGATGTCCTCTGGGCGACAGCCAATGCAGCTTAATAGAAATTAATAATTATAATAATATGAACCGAATGTTTCTTTTCCTTTCTTTATTCCTCTTTTCTTAAGAGCAGTCCTAGTCACAGAATAGATCCAAATCAACAAATTCTGCAGGTGACTTTTGCTGCCAGCTTTTAAAAGGCTCTGGTCATTTCTTGTGTATTTACCTTTTCAACGCAACCATTTTGTGAAGTGAGGCAATTGCAGTATGCCAGTTATTTGCTTACCTTCACCATGGGCAGTGACTCCATGGTTGGTGTTGATTGCTGTTATTTTTATGTTATAGAATAGACCAAGAATGATGAGGATGAGAAAATAGGGAGGGAGAAATTAAGCAAGTTTGGGTGTTGGAAGTCGTGGGTGACCCCCATGTGAGTCTTCACTCATCACTCATCATTATAAGCCATTGCTGCTGTCCCAACACGGCTATTGAACGGCTCGGCCCACAAAGGAAAGAGGCAGCAACAGCGGCAGCAGCAGAGAAATAATTCAAGTAGAGACATTAACTTAAGGCTTATGATCAATTCAATCCAAGATAACTATTGCATCGGGGCCTCCACTTGGGGGTTGTGGTCCTCCTGGTTTGGCTGGCAGTACACGCCAGGGATTCCGGGCAGCACGTTTGAAGTCCTGTGGCAAGAGCTGTCTTCGTAGTTTTCTGAAAGAGAAACAATATTATACAAAGTATAGAAACAACAAATCTGATCAAATCATAGTAATTATTAATTTGTAAGTGATCATGTCTCCACAAAGAAAAATCTGCTTTATTTCCAAAGTATGTAAAACAGTTCTAGGTAGTAATATGCCTTTTTAAAATCTTATTGTCTTTCTCAACTGTAGTATATTTGCTAACACTGGAAGAATACATTTAACTAGTATTTATTTTAAAGGCGCTTGAAAATGACCTAATGAAATATTTTCTTTAATTAGGTTTTAATACATTTATAATTTTTTTTTTTTTTTAAATAAATTTCATTATACCTTTTAGTAGTTAAGGAAATAGTCTATGAAATAAGTTGCCATTTTATTGCACAAATCCGTCATTTATGGCTATTGTAAGAAAAATTCAACGTCAATGGGCTTTGCAGAGTTGCTTTAATAAATAAGCACTAAATAAAGAAATGTGGCAATTTTTACATAAAATTGTTTCAAAAGAGCAGATATGGCACTGAATAAAATGAATAACTTGATATCTTAATCTACTTTCTACAATTGTTTATTTAAAAAAAAGAAAAAGAAAAAAAAAAAGAAAAAGAAAAAGAAAAAAAGAAAAAGAAAAAAGTTGACTTGGAATTTATTAGACAGAAAAGAAAAGGCAAGTTAATGGGGAGATGACTTACTTAGTTGCATCCGTGGCCAAAAAGTAAACATCATCTGGTGCATCAATCCAGCTGATCATGTGCATTTTCATAGGCCTTATTCCAGAGGTTTTGCTTCGGCCGTTCATACTGTGCTTGTTTATGACTGACCCTCGCTGTAATCAAAACAAAACCAACTTAAGAAAATAAAATAAAAGCTGTCAATATAAAGAGAGAAAAGAAAGGATTTATACCATGACTGTGCAACAAGAAAGCAAAGAAAGCTATCAATCAATAAATTAGAGCAAAAATTATCTTGAATATGACTCCCTCACTGCCACCATGCACACACATACACACAGTAAAAATTTTGCTGTTAGTTATTATGAGAAAAAAAAAAAAAAAAAAATGTAACTTTTCTTAAACACCTGATCTTAACTTTAGAAAGTAAAACACTCAAGACAAATTAGGACGAGAGAGAAAAAATGCAACAAAAGAGTTTGAGATTCTAAATTCCTGTTTTATTGTAAGATGAAATTTCAGTTCTTATAAAATACTCACACTACTTATATTTTTCACTTTCAAAAGTGTATAATGTGAATAATTTGGGGAGTGGGATGGGGAAACTATTATTGAAAATGTATTTCCTCAATTGTAATAAATAGAACAAAATTGTCTTATGCCAATCAAAATATCCAGGTTTCAATGATCTGCCAGAGAAAACAGAATTACTATACAGAAAAGAGGAGAGAGAGAAAAAAAAATCTCATTCAAGTGTTTACAGTCATTCTGTCTGATAAAAGTCTTTAGAAGAAGGGGGGGAAAAAAAAGAAAAAAGAAAAAGAAAAAAAAAAAGGCACTTTTCATTGGTTTAAAAATTGCAGCTTTACTAGAAATTATGAAAATAATATACTAAAGTCAGTTTATTCTTAATTCTCTCACTAAAATCATTTGGATATTACACCTACTGATATTGAGAAACCAAGGTTTATAAAGACAAATTTAATTGTTTTGTTTACTGCTTTCACATTTATACAAAACACACACACACACACACACACACACACACACACACACAACAGTTTTGCTAGAAACATTGATTAAAAAAAATTGTGTCAAAAATTGATAGTAAAATAACAAATATTTTAATATCAAAATGGACATAAAGACTACAGAGCATGCATAACTATAAAGGAGAGCTGGAAAGTTCTTTGCTTAACCAAGGTCTGATGTTTGGTAAAATTTTGAGCAGGTTTAGCCAAGAACTTTTCAGTACCCCGCTGTATATTTGCCCTGATCATATAAATTGTACTAACAATAAGGAGGTTCTCAAAAACACATTATCAAATTAATATTTCTTTTCAAAATATTTGAGAGAGAGAGAGGAGAGAGGGAGGGAAGGATATCATTTTTATAGTTTATTTTATATCACAATATTAGATCTTAA
>CAHIKZ030002101.1:1940000-2080000 GCA_903632075.3 Acanthosepion pharaonis | reverse complement strand
ATAATATCAAGCCAATTGAATTGAAGGAAGGAAGGAAGAGGAGAAAAAAAGTTGCATGTTTATTGAGAAAAAAAAAAAAAAAAAAATCTACAAGCATAAAAAGTGAATTATGAGTGAGTCAGATAGAATACACTAATATTTAAATTTTTGTAGCAAGCAACAGATGTTAAATATAGCGTCCAAGTGTAGATCACTGACTTTCTATAACTTTAAGATGTGAACAATCTGAAGCCCTTGAATGTAATGAAAAATTCAAGCCTACTCTCAGCGATTTTAGAGTTTAGCAATGAATACTTAGGTTTATTAAAATAGTGATCAATATATTTCAATCATAGCCCCCACCCCCCACATATACTTGAGAGGTAATCAAGGTTAAATAGAAAATGTTATATAGTTTTGTTTTCAATATATTGTATAAAGAAAAAGACATTAGTTAAACCAAAAGTTGATCATCAAGTTTCTGAATGAATTAATTCTTTCCATTCAAATTTGTATATATCCTGTTTTGGCCACTGTACACTGGATTCCTTCAAGCATTCACCAAACTGTAATTTTCACAAAACACTTATTCAATCAAGTAGATTGTTCTCATTACATTTTCTGGTGAATATTTTCAGCTTTGTATTGCTTGTGTGACTTTTACCCATTACCTGACTTATGGACTGATCATTTGACTACTGGGAAACATGTTTTAACCTATGCTTTAATCCACAAGGACATGTTTCTTTGACAATCCAGTAGTATAATTTTAGAGAGTTAATATTATGTCTATATTTTTTTAGTAGCCTTTCTTTCTTAACCTGAGGCCTCCAGATGGTGTTCATCTTTATGCTAGGTCTACTGGGGAGGATATCACAGCCTAACATAACTTGAGATATTAAGTGATGGTTGGCTTCAATCCATACTGTGTGAGTTATTAATACATCCAGAATGCCAAGTTGATTTGCTTCCTTTTCCCATTGTGAACTGTATGAAGGTATTATCTATTCATCTAAGGCACATGGTTAACTTTAGTTGTGACATTCCTACAGCAATTTTCTCTCTTGCATTATATATATTGACAAGGTTATTTTTATATATGTTGGAACTCAATTACAATTATGTTGTTTGCAAACAGAATACTCGCATGCTCTCCCAGAGATGAGTTTGATCCTAAGGTTTCTCAAACCACTAATAGAAACATCTGAATGAACCTTGGTGAATATGTTAACCTCTAAGGTCACCATCTGATTGGTATGAATGGAAGCATCTGATAGTCTTCAACAAAGTGGGGACAGAACTTTAGATAGAATGTAGGCTTACATTTTAGTGGGTTGATTACAGCTACTAGGAATCTGTTCAGCTGATCCTTAATAATCGACCATCTGTCTCAGTGGAATTTTGATAAGGCTGTACATGAATAAACGCTTATGGATCAGCTGATTTTTCATTGTTTCTGTGTTCAAGATCAAATCTCTTTAAAACTGCTGTAGCCATCATCTGCAACTAGGCTAGACAATTTTTCAGAGTATTCTAACTTGTCCATCACCCCCTGATGTTTTGCCCCCTTGTCTGCTGATAGTATGAAGTTTTGTATTGTCCTGCTAAATTTTGGTAGCTACATATTTCTCTCTTGTGATGTTCAATTTGAGAGGCTTGGCCTTTTCCTAATTAATGCCTGTCTCACTTTCCATCTCAACTAGTTTGCTCGAGCTTTAGAAATCTTCAAAGCTGCCTCCTCAGTTAGAGATATAACATCTAAATATGAGACGATGGTTGTTGCAAATTTAAGATATTTGTTCAGTACCATTTATTCAAGGGTACTTACCCAACATTTGTTAATGTTGATAACTGCTTTCACAAGTGTATGGTGGTTTTTCTTGTGTTTCATGCCATTGTTTTTCAACTGCTGTAGTTTCCATATTTGGCATATCTTGACTCTTAAATTCCTGCTTTCACAACCTGTCCAGGTTATACTGAATTCTATTTCAGTCCACTTCTGATTTTAGTTGGTCTAATAATGGTTCCATCATGTTAAAGAGTTCACTTTGTAATTGCTGTTTTATTCAGCAGCTATAACAAGTCCTTTCTGTTAACAAGAGCATGCACAGTCCTATCTGTAACTATTCAGATCCTTCTGGAATTGAAGGATGTTTTCATAAAGCCAGGTAGAATTAGTTCTAACCCTATATCTTAAGGGTTAAAACTTAAGGCTTCAAAATTACAACAATGGACTATCCAAGAGATATGTGACCTAGTAAATTAAAGCATATTTGGTCTCTTGGTAGTTTTAAGTTCAGTTGCTAGGTAGGGTAGTTATACCTTGGGTTATTTATTGGTGGGACGAGGATACATACACACACACACAAACAGTAAAGTGAATTAACTGATACAAGATACCACGTAAACAGAATGAGAGCAATTTACCCATGTGGCTTGAATAAAAGGTCACTGAATACAGCAGACACCTAAAGAAGGCCAGAGGGCACAACAGCCAAAACATTTTGACTATTACAGCCAAGATGAATATACAGGTCTGAATGGAAAAAGCATATAATAATACATGATAAAAATTTTTTTATCTTAATAATAATAACAAAAAAAAAAGGTAAATTAATTTGCTAAGAGAATAAATAACTGAATAGAAACTTGCCGAGAAATTAAGAAACTAGTTTAATTATTAAATACTTATATCTATGTACATAAAAGATACAAAGACATCACGGGACTGATTATGGACAATGAAGTCATTCAAATGCTAAACATATTTTAAACAGACATGAACTGTAGATAGTTCCTTTGTAATATCCATCCTAACATGCAGAAATTAGTTCAACTGGAGAAAAATATTTGGAAATAGACAAATAGTGTTTATTTTATTTTAGCATGTTTAACAAACATCTGCTATCCAAGTACAGTAGATTAAATAAACACACACACAAAATATATATATATATATATATAAAAGACACACACACACACACATATATATATATAAAAGACACACACACACATATATATATATATAAATAAAAGACACACACACATATATATATATATATATATATATATATAAAGACACACATATATATATATATATATATATATATATATATATACAACTAATTTGATAAACATCAAATTTGCTGCCCCTTATAAGTAAATAGTTCAAGCCTAAAATCCCCATTAAATTTACCTCAAGAACTAAAATTAATGAGAGCTATAGTACAGGCATGCTCTAGTAGGCATACCTACATAATATAGTTCAAGATGAGGGTGATGCTGAAAAGTTCTGGGCTCATCCAAAGAAAAAAAAAAAAGAAAAAAAAAAAGAAAAAGTAGTCATTTAGTTAGATTTTTCAGCACCCCCCACACCGTGCAATCATGTTGAAGAACAGGGAAACAGTTTCACCAAATTAGGCAGGCAATAGCAGATAAATCAGTTAAATTGCTTATGGCAAATACAATCAAGCAAAAAAAAAGAAAAAAAAAAAAAAAAAAAGAAAAAAGTTAGGTAAAAATATAGAATTAGATGAAAAATTTTTTTTCTCTCTCTTACAACAAAAATCAACACTAGCTGAGCACATTCAACCAACACATTTGAGAATAATTAGTCTATTTTCATCTGCATTATGGATAATACATGTAGATTATCGATAAGTAACTAAAACTGTTTTTTTTAATTTAATTCACCATAGGTATGCAATTTATTTTGACAATAAAAATGCATACTTGAATCTTACATCTGTAATATAATAGCGTTGGTAAGCTCAAAGTATTACTAAATTTGTTTTACAGATCAAAGGAAGAAGGAATTTATTGCAATAATTTTCTGGTAAGCAAATAACATTTATTTTTGCAGTACATAAATTGATGTCAACTGAAGCCATAGCTACCTAAATAAAATAATTATGTTTGTAAAACAAGCATAATTAGAACCTGATAGTATAGAGTGATTTACAGATTTCAATGTTTTATGAAAATATTGAGTGTTAAATATATAAACATGCTTAAAAATGTAAAAAGCCTGAGGCTTAAAAAAAAAAAAAATCATTCAGAGATTACATATTAAACTAAACCAAAAAGTAGATTAAGCATTATTACTAAAGACCCAAACTAACAGCCGAGTTTCATTTTTCTTTCTTTTTTTTTTTTTTTTGTTGGGGTGAGGGTGGGCAGAGGAAAAGGATGGGTGGAAGAATTAACCCCCCCCCTCCCATTACAGTATATCCAAGGTTATAACTATCAATAAATGACAAATACACACCCTAAAATTTATTTTAAATCAAGCCACATAAAATTTTATTCCAATCTTTTTTCAAAGTTACAACCACAAATTTTGTATCTAAGATGTACATATAGGTCTTGAAATCTTAGTAAATTTGCTATAAAATTGTAGTGTAGCTGAAAGGTAACACTAAGAATTATGCTAATTGTAAGTTGTGCTCATACTGTCTTAGAATAGAATAAATTTTTATTTTTATTTTTAAAAAAAAAAATGAAGCAACAGTAAACTAGTCATTACCTTAACTGATAAATGACCTTTTTCTGATACTGCAATTTGTAATGAAGTAAATTTTAATTGGAAGCTGACATCGTCATTTATTAAATTACTAAAGTAAAAGAAAAGGATTTCTGCTGCTTTTTTGTGGATTTCATACAAAAGGATTTCAGCAAAGAGGCTGAAACAAATAATAAAAAGAGAAATAAGAAAAGCAAAAGAAGGAATAGCTGATTTTACTGAGTAGCCACATAGAAACAAGGTTGTAAAAGGCATCAACTCTGCTAGAAGAGTATAAAGACATGGAAATTTAATAAAAAAAATAAAAAATATTCCTTTGACAAAACAAAGGAAAATGCTTTGCACAAGAGAAGAGGGAAAGTGATGGAGCAGAAACAAAACAAGTTAGGGACACAAAAAAAAAAAAAAAATCACACACAAACACACACACAAATGGCTCAGATGATTTTATTTCACAATTTTTGTTGACATTTATGACAGTGGCTTGGGTTAATTTATAAATGGTTAACTTTATTTACTAAGAACAAAAAAAAAAAAAAAAAAAAAAAAAAAAAAAATGAACAAAAGAGCATAGAGTGAACAGGATGAATATCAAAGAGCAAAATTCATTGTTTGGATTTCAGTAAGAGAGCATTCCATAATGGCTCAGCATCCAGGAGAACTAAAGGAAACCAAAACAAAAAGGGGTTGAAATTTTATTGCATCCATCAGTCTTCAAGAAGAGCCAGGATGGAAAAAAAAGTGTGGGATAGTCCAAGTCAAGCAGACTTATTTTTTTCAGCTAATATTTCATGATGATGATGATGATTGTAAATAGAATACATGGTATGGGGAAGAGTTTAGGGAATATCAAATGCAGCATCAGAGGACAACAGCAGCTGAAGGACAGGAATACAAAAAGCAAAGAAAATGAAAAGCCAGAAAGATAGACAGAGAGACAACATAAAAAGTCATTTCAAATATCTTAATATACAAGTAAAACTAATCATCTTCAGAATTATTACATATCTATGAAAAAAAAAAAAATTCTCACTTTTGCTAATCATTCCAGCAGGCAAAGAATATTTGTTATATAAAAAATATCTTGTCCTAAATTGAGAAGCACAACTGATTACAGATCTCATTTTAACAAAGATGTCAAATTATACAAAAACTAGTAATGTGGCTAAATTGTTATAGATAATTAAGAAATTAAATTTTTTCAAAGAAAAAAATATTAAAATTTTATTTTATTTTTGAAACATTTTTTTTGTTTCTGAAAATCAAAGAAGACCAACACAAATTTGTAGGGCAGAAGGCAGCCAAACCGGCATTGGACAAAAAATTTTCTAGACACTAAGAGTTAAAGTAGCACATCTGCTAAATCTGAGATTTCTTTAACAGATCATCATAACCCTCACTCAAGCTGGCACTGTCATGTCAATGTCAACAAGTAAAAGGAAAATTGTAAAGAAAGATATAGCAGTAAATTAATTAAAAAGTAAAGATTTGGGCACAGGATGTGATTTTAAATTAGCAACCTATTAAACTCGCTATGCTTGACTTGAAAAAAAAAATTTTTTTTTTAAAGTTCTAAACACATGGTGGGTAAAAACCTCACAATAAATGACATTAAATGTAAATATATAAAAAGAAAGGCTTGTATTTTTTTTTCTCTTTTAAATGATATTGATAGAGAATTAAAACTAGTTAAAAATGAGAAATGTGTAAATCAAGAACCCAGCATTGAATACTTGCTTGTTACTAAAGAAACAAACAAGATTTGGAGGAAAAGAAATTCACTAAATTTTCTCCTAGTAAAAATTATCTATACAGTAGGACTCAATATTTATTTATTTGTTATCACAATTATTCAGGCTTATTTATTAATAGCTATTCACAAACTATTTGAATCAAAATGTTTGCATATGGTTGCCAAACATGTTGAAAAATATTATGAAATTAAGTATTCTCACTATAATTGCTGTGAAACAATCTATACAAGAGTACCTCCCCTTATCACAAGGACCAGTTTAATCCACATTATACATATTTTGTTTTAAAACCAACAATGAAGGCAAAGACAATAACAGCCCAAATAAATACTAAGATATTTTGCTTGGTCATATTACAAAGATAATTTTAAGCAGTGATTAATAAAATAAAAATAAAACTAAACTATGAGAAGGAGAAAGAAAAAAAATCATAGGAAAAGATAATTTAAATTTTAATCATTGTTACAAGTAGAATTGGTAAGAATTTACAATATCAAGCAAATTTCAAGTAGAAAATGCAAAACTTAACAAGCAAGGGAGTTTATATAGTTTATATGCACATACAAAGGGTGAGTAAATGCTGAAGCAATCACTAAAACAGCTATGTAATAGAAAACTTTTAGTGGGCAAAACAATTGTATCAAATTTTAGAAGTGGGAGAGAAAAAAAAGAGCATAAAAACAAGAAAAATATAATTTTAAAAGATATATATATATATATATATATATATATTTTATGGTCACCCATTGTAAACTATGCATAGACTATATATAACTGAACACTATGTCATTAAATAGGTTTGGTCAGCAAAAGCAAGATGAATGAAAAAGAAACCCATTAAAAACAAATCATGTATACACACATGTACCCACACAAGCACTCCAGGTATCATGCAGTTGAAAATAAAGATTTTTTTTTTTTTTTTGATTTCTCAATCTTGGGTATTTTTATGATAATAAAAATCAATTAATATTTTTGTATTTCACTTGTAATAATTAAAAAGCCTGAATACCATTCATAGGAGTCTGAGAATGAAATAAAGTGACATGAGGACATATTTAATAAACTGTCAATAAGTCCCAATTAGGGTAAATAATATTAATGATTCTAAATACTGACCATGGAATGACTTTAAAAAGAAAAAAGCAAAGCAGTGTAAAGTCCAAAATTTAAACATTTTCTATCAAATTTTAGATGTAAAAAACTTTTTCTTTCTTTTTTTTTTTTTTTTTTTTTTTTTAAAAACTTCAAGATCTTCAACTAAAGTCCAATATAAAACTAAATATAAGCCTTCAATGAAAGTCAAATATGTTCCCCTGTTAAGAAGTTTTATATTGTCTGCACAATAAAAACTACAGCAAGAATATGAAGTTGCACATATTAGATTATGGGTTATAAGCACAAGGCTAACTGTAAAAATGAGTGGCATTCTTTGAAATCAAAACTATTTCTTTAGATTTGCTAAATTTCAAAATGCTGCTTACATGACTTATTAGTTAAAAATAATGCAATGCAGAAAAAAAAAAAAAATTCATCCATCTGCATTTGTTCATGTAGACAGACAAGAAAAACTACCAGATAAGTGGCCTACTTAAAGTTTTTCATTCACATTTCAGCACAAATGAAAAGTTGATATCAAGTGACTTATGCTCTAATATCTATGAAAAAAAAAAAAAAAAAAAATTGAATAGAAAAATGATAGCTTTGTTAGTAGATAGAATCATTTGGAATATTTTCAGCAAGGCAAGACTAAGGCAACTGAGAGTTTTAGGAATTTTATAAAAAAGATCTATGAGCCATCATTAGAAAAGAAAAGCCAAATCCAAAAAGAGTAGCTTGTTCATAACGATACACAAACATGCTTTCTTTCTCACTCTCTCTCTCTCTCAATATAGACAAACAAAATTAGCTGACGCATGACATGTTGCTCAACAACACAACAGTAAATTTTAACAACTCAGAATCCAAACAATTTCAAAGGAATCGAGATATAAAAGAAATATTACTCACCATCTAGACCATTGCTTTGTTCATATCCCCTCTTCTTCATGATGGAAGGCTGGCTTGTTGAAACTCTAGGAACCACTTGTTCAGATTTAGGGTCTGAAAAATTAAACAGTAAATTGTAAAAAAATGACATTTAAAAATATGTAGAAGTTTATTAAAGCTAAATGACATGTCTGTAAAAAGATTTATTTATCATTCAGGAAAAGAATCAAATTTTAAAACTTTCTAAAAATGTGGAAAGAAAGGTAACAATTCAAATTCTGCTATTTGCTTAGTCTATTTATAAAAGTTTATAAAAGTCTTTTGGCTCTCAGGTGGAATTTCAAATCTAAAAAGGTAAGAATTTCGGTCTTGTGTACAAGGCATTAGAAAAATCATGAGAATCAAATAAAGAAAAAATATTATTAAATGACAACATTTTTTAATACTAATGTTCACCCAGTACAAAGCCCAAGGGCCACTCAAAGTAGAGGAGTACTGTGTGGAGTTGTATTAGCATAAGAAAGGGCAAGATAACAGTAAAGACAGCTAATTCTAGACTTTAAGAGGTCAAGATTTAATTAGCGAATAAAATCTCAGAGTTCAGGCAGAGATGTTAGGAGTATAGAGTTGAAGTAAACTTTATAAGTAACCAGAAACCCAATCCTAAACAGGAAACAAAGTATAAACTTCTACCCCTGTCCAAAAGAGGGTGTACCAGATTATAGGTTTGCCTATCTACTATTAAACATGTGAAAGGAATTAAAGCAACCTAGAATCACAAGAAGAATATAACCTAGGAGTGATTGATTTTTTTTTTTTTTACAGCTTAGCTTTTTGCAGGTTATTTAAAGCCTAAAAATATTTTTCGCCTGTAAGAATATTTTTAAAGATAATAATGATTTAGTGATACAAATTCTACTAGTTATCCCATAGTTTGTGGGGAGGGTGAAAGATGTGGCACACGTGAATATAAGAAACCCGACTGGAATTACTTTTCTCTCAGATTTCCAATTCCAAGCTAATATCCATTACACCAGATGCACATCTAAACATACAGTGTCAGGTATTCCCAAGCAGTCACCAATCTAGGTACTGACAAGACTCAATGTTGCTTAAGTTCAGTGATCTTATGAGAACTGGTGTTCCAATGCAATATGGTCATAAGCCACCTAGGAGTGTGAACCACTGATCAACACAGTGACAACATCAGCCCATGAACAAAACAGCTCAAATGTTTGAACTGGTGAAACCAAAATAAAAATCCTGAGTGGATTTATCTAAAAAAAGATATGAGGCAAAGGCGTGAAATAAAAATTGTTCTGTGACTCAACCAGATTTTTAATATATAAATACAGAAAGAGTAAAAAGGGTGTATCTAATCTAAAATGAATTTGTACAAATTCCTTGAAAACAAAATGGAGTTAGGGGATGGTTATTGACTGAAATATTGATGAGTTCCTGATTTTAGAAAAAAAAGTCACTAATGAATGATGTTTTAGTAGAGAAATTAATCATCTAGCAGTAAGAATAATCAGTGTGGTAAAACTGGATAAGAAGTTAAGAATAAAAACAGATTCTCAGGTATAAATATTCTCATTTATTTAACCATGAGTGAAAATGCTAAAACATTTATGCAAAGATTTTTATAATTATAAATATTGCAAACTTAAAAATGAAATACAAGCACTGAATATTTCCATAAAAAATTGGAATAATTAAAATATTTTTAAGTGATAGGCAAGAAAAGGCATTGAAGCAATTTATATATAAAAAGAAAAAAAAATAAATTTGGTCACAAATTCAATCAGGTCATTTTCAAATGTAATGAACTCATTTCCATATAAAATTTACTCAAGGAAATAATTTTATAGAATGATACAATCTCAAAACAACTGCATTTAGATCAAACTTAATACTGAAGATGGCGCTTAAAATTTGTAATTTTACTTTTCAGCTAAAAACAAGAGAGAAATTGCCAAGTAATGTGCACAAATTTTATGCTTTTGGTCAGTGGTGGAGGTACTTTTTAAAGTGTAGAAGACAACATTAAAACTGTCAGTGAAATCAATAACAACAACAAAATAAAAACAAGTGAGACTTGTTCTTCCAATGAGCAATCTGGAAACCAATTAATTTTGAAAAATTAAAAGATAAAATGATTAAACCTTACTTTAAAAAAGTCAGGTTTAATCATTTTATCTACAGACCACAAAAATCCAGTCTAGTTGGTTTAATTAAAATGCACAAATAGTTCAGCCTCAATTCAATGCAGATTTAGCATAGCAAAGATTGTTTTAAGGTTCACTTTAACATAATAAAAAAAAAAAAAAAAAAAAAATATCAACTCTGATTTTAATTCAGCTTATAGAAGTAACTTAAATCCAACTTTAAAGATTTCTTTTCCTAAACGAAATCAATGATGAATAGACAAGAGTTATCATGTGAATGTTTCCAAATAAATGTGAGAAGGGAACAGAATAATAGACAAATTGTGCACACAAAGAAACAGCACAATAAACGAATGTGTGCAACTTAGTGAAAAGAAAAACTAAGACTTGCAGAGTTCCAATGGTGACACTATAGTGGGTTGTCACAATAGACACAAAAAATTTCTCACCTGGTAAGCGTGTCATAGGGGAAGACACTGGTGGGAAAGATAACCTCTGTGGCTGCTTTCTTTGATCACCTTCAGGTCTGTTGAACATAGAAGGTTTTTCCATTTTTATATCTATTCCAAGACGAGAGACAATGGGCTCTAAGGTTGCAGGGGGTTTTGCTTTCATGTTCATAGAGAGTCGGTTGCTGCCACCTTCTGTTAACCGCAACTGACCTATAAACAAATAATTATTCATCAGTACAGGCTAAGCTGAAAATCAGGTGGAAGATATTAAATCATAATATTCAGTCATCCAGGATTCATGCAATGTAATATGCAGGGAGAAAATCTGCAATCAATGGCTGCTTAGTCAAACTAGTTGCTTAGTAATCAGTATTGTTGTTAATGTAATTGTACCAATTATTATTATTGGAACATTTTTTTTTTGCAAGTGAAATTGGGGAAGATGACAAGTAAAAATTATTATCAAAAAAATTAGACAAAAAAAAAGAAAAAAAAAAAAAAAAAAAAAAAAGAAGAAAAAAAAAAAAAAAAAAAAAACTATTAAATTGACAACTGCTGATTTAACAAATTAAATGAAAACAAAACAGCTAGAAGGGAAACAGCATTAGTAAAATGAACCCAACTTTCAAGTAATGAAAGAAAAAGAAAAAAAAAAAAAAAAGAGTGAAGGTAGGGGAAGGGAGGTTGGAACTGGAAAGATGAAAGAATTACAAGGTCAGAAGAAAAATTGACAGCCTCTGCAAGTAGAACCATACTGTAAAGACAAGATAAGAGAGATGCAAATAGGTGATAACACCAGCCTAAGGGGACCACCAAAGAGGTAATGAGAGAGAGAGAAAAACAATAGCAATTTGTATCTGAAGTAAAAAGGAGAGTGATGTGACCTGATGAAATCCCACATTGGTTGAGTCTCATTATAAAATAATAAACATAGTAAAAAGAAAAGTGCTTTTTGTTCCACTACAGCTAATACAGAGCTTAAAGGGGGAAAAAAAAAAACAAAAAAAAACGTTTTTCTATATAACAAGTGTTTCAGTTAATTGGTGATAGCATGGGTTGGGATAGACTATTTTGAATTTTAGTAATGGAAAGAAGCACAATATTAAAGACTTGTTCTAAGCAACACCTGAAATACTTTCTGCAAGTTCAACAAAATAACCAACAATAGATATATCTGCATCGCAATAAATAAGTCAAATTATGTCCCAGCATAATTCAATGGTCATTTAAAAGAAAATTCTTAATGGCCACCTGAAAAGAAAGCTGAGATGTATTTACTGAGGCGGTATAGTGTCATCAAACCAAGTAACTGCCTACACAGCTTTATCTATCCAAAGATTTTGTTAATTGTACATTTTTTAAAGTCAAAATATCAAAGTCATTTTGTTGTTGTTCATAAAAAATAAGATTGTGCACAATACTTCTCTCTCAAATTCTTGTTTTTAGTCATAAAATCATTCAATAATCATGCATAGTTGAGTGGTGAGATCAGAGATTTCTGATAGTTCCTGTTATGGTTTAGAATGAATTCATTAATAGCAGACAAACCAGTTATGGTTTCCCAATTGTTAGAAAGTTACTTATTCTTTAAATTTGTGACCATGCCCTCTCATAAAATTGATGTCAAACATTTATCTTTCATAAAAAACAAAGCAAGTGTCAAAATTCAGTTCCTTCAAAGACCAAAATGACAATCTCCTTTCATTTTTTTATTAAATATTTTACAGGTCACTTTTACATTCCTTTAAGAAAATATAGTAAAATATAATTAAACTAGTACATCTAGCATGTACTTAGAAATGCCTTCTATTCAACAAAAAATTTGCAGAGATTAAATGAATTGTCCACAAGCTGAGAAACAACAAAAACAGCTACACTTCCTATCATAATGCATAATAGTGCACTACTAAAAATATAAACATTCTTTATGATAAAATGACTAAGAATGAAATACAGTTTAATAACTGAAAGAGTTAACATTATATGAAATATTTTGATTGGAATCTAAAATTAGGACTTCAATATATAGTTACAGCAACATATGAAGAATGCAAGAAGTAGAAAAAAGAAAAATGTTTATTCAAACTATACTTTTCTTTCAGACATCAAACATACAGCAGTGTGATTTTTCTGATCATCTTGAAATAAGGAGTTTTATTTTAGGTTTCTACATTAGTTAAGCAACATTGAAATATTTAAAATAAGAAAAAAAAAAAGAAGGATGAGTGAAGAACCTGATTAAATGCTTATGAAAAAACTTATATCAAAGCTAACAAAGAATAAAAACTTTTTCACTAATTTTCTGAATTTGGGGATTCTTCAATAATTTAATAATTAACAACTGACATTTAATAAGAAATGGTTTATAACATTTAAAGATGTCTTTAATAAGTGAATATTGATTATTAAAGTTAAAATCCCACGAGATAAAAAGCAATGAATCAAGAATATATGTTCAAAAGATTTAAAAAAAAAAAAAAAAATTCAGAAAAATTATAAATGTGAAGAATGTATCAATGAAACATTTAATCAAACCAGTAAAGAATAATGAATTTAGATTGAAAATGACTTCTCGTCACAAGTTAGAAGATCTAATGTGAAATAGGAGACAAAAATTACCATTGTTATCAGCCCGTTTCTCAGTCGAAGCTGTTAATGCATCAATGAGATGTCCTTGTGAACCATCTTGGAATATTGGGAGTCCGGCAGCTATAGTAAAAAAATAAATTAAAAAAAAAAAAAAATAAATAAATTGGTGGTGATGAGAAAGACATGCTTAAATAAAAGAAAAGAGGAAACAAAAAGAAAACAGTAAAATCCTATCTGAGGATTGTAAATATTGCTTGGTTTCCTTGATGTCGTGTTTATTGATATTAAGTGAACTTAACCATTTCAGTGGTTTTGTTCTTGAAAAAAAAAAAAAAAAAAAAAATACTATGTTAATTATTGAAAAAATAAATCCAATTAGAATCTGAGGAAGATTTGTACTTTGTGCTGTAGTTGTTAGAACCAAAGACATAATACAAATTTAAAATAAGATAAAAAATTTATGTAAAGAAAATAAGGTATATAATTTTTGGTATGTTTAATATTAAAGATATTTGTCCATAAAATATTCCGTTTCTGTCTACATATATAATAAAAATAACTTGGTAAATAGTTAAAATTGTAAATTTAAAATTATGCTAATATTCTATATCACAGTTTTCTAACTATATATTTATTTTATTCTTGAAACTATTTGCTCATTTTACAATGATGTTATTGTTGTATGTTGATCTGTTTAATGTTCAAATCACAACGAAAGAAAAGATTTGTCAATGTTGTATTTCAGAAACTTCTAGCAGATATATTAAATCTATTTCCAAGCTGGAGTAAGGATGAGTAAATTTTACTTCACAGAAAAAGTGCTGTGGAAATGGGAATCAGTTACAAGAAAGCCATAATCCAAGATTATTTTTTTTTGTTTTTTTAAAATGCAGTTGTTCAATAAAACTGTAAAGGGGGGAAAAATGTAAACAATTCATAAATGCACAACAGTTTTGTTTTGTCTGTTACACTGATGCTAATGCCATAAATTCTTATTAAAAAAAAAAAAAGTTAAGGAAACCTGAAAACTGAATCATTTAACAAGAATGAAAGAAAAATGTCCTGTTTGAAGTCTTATATTTTGACTAACCAATACTTAAAAGTAACTGTCAGTAGTTCCCAACTAAGTCTCCTTAAAATAGTGCTGAATGCATTCCAATAATGGTCTCAATTTTAAGCATCAAGTCACACTCTCTCTCTACTTGTAAGGTTTATCAGGTTTCATATTTGTTGTTTTTTATTTATTTATTTGCCTGTAACAGAAACCAACAAATTATGTAAATATAGGTTACATCAGATTTAGATAATACTCTGCAGTTTGCTTGAAAATTAATTTAGAGAATTACTTGGTGGTGAAAAGAATGGGAACCACTGTTTTAGACCCAGAAAAAAATAAAAAATAAAAATAAAATAAAATATAACAAAACCATGCAAGACAATATGAAGACAGACATTAGACAAAAATATAGACAAGTACTAAACAAAGATAGCACAAAGGGTTGCAAATTACAATATCAAAATTCATTTGTATGTTGACCTTGATTTGAAATTCCAAACTAACTTCCAGACACACGCACGCACACAGGCAAAAGTGAAAGCCTGCTGATTAAAAGTACAACTTACATTCTTGTTTAATAGCTGCAATATTGATGGGTATAAAAGGACATCGAGCTGCATGTCTTGGTCGAAGAATGTCTTTACATAATCGTCTGGAGATTCTGGTTAGGCGGGTGGTGATGAGGCAGAAGGCAGCTCTAGTCTTCATCATTGGCCGCGGACTGCCAGCTCGGATAGCCAAACCATGCGCTGTGGCAAGGTGTCTAGCAAGGTGTGGTTTTAATTTGAATTCCTAAAAGAAAAATTACAAGTTTTTTTTTAGTTGTTAAGATATTCTAATTTTAAATGCTATCTATAGATAATTTTCTTAAAAAAAGTTTACATCTGCCATATTGTTTACTAAACTTTTGGTAACTGATGAAATGATTAGATTTTGTGTTAATTGTAAGGGTTGATTCTAAACTAATATTTTTAGTTTTTTTAATTTTTTTTTTTTTATTAAAATAAATTTACTAAAATTTATGAGTATAAATTTTTTTTTTTTAAAGTATTAGAATAGAAATACAGCTTGAAAATTTAAGATTCTTGGTTTCTTTTATAGATGAGGCTAGCAGGTTAATAAAAAAAAAAAAAATCAACTAAATGATAAACAATTTGATTGCAATAGAAATGCTATTTTAAATATGCTATTGTAATCCACACAACTTTTCATGCTTCAGAAACAGGCATAATTTTGTATAAGGTGCATAATAAAACTTTATGATAAAGAAAGTGAAAAATTAAATAAATGAGTGTTCATATTAATTCTATACTAAGCATTATTTTAATGGCAAATTTTGAAGACTGTAATCTTCATGTTTAAAACAAATTCCATGTTGCTTCTTTGAAAAATGCAAAACATGGCTACATAATCTGTAAAGGAATTTTAGGGGTTAATTATTCTGTAATTTTTTTTTTATATAATGATTAAGGTCAAAAGTGCAATTTAATTTAAACTTTAAGTTCTCCAATCATCTACTTTGTTATTTCCTTAATATGTAAAGGGAAGGTCTAAGAGGTGAAGGTAGGGAAGGATGAGACAAGGTTTTGTTGACTGGCTGCCCGCCTGCCCACTTACCTTCCCACAGCCAGCTATTGTACACCTGTGCATTCTCATGGCATTTAGATGGGCAAGTCGCTCTGGAAATATGGAATATAAGAAAGTATCAAATCACCTGCCAACAAAAAGATAAGTTTCATGATTTGCAAAAGGCATTGGAACCACACAGGCAAGTGGTGGGAAGTTGGTTTTAAAAGAATGGACAAACAGCAGGCACTGGGAAAAGCAACAAAATTCAACTTGAAACATGGCAACATTCTTGGAGCAAATGAACGTAAATAAACAGGATACAAAAATTGAGGAATAAGAAAGAACAAAGCCAACCTAAAATGAAAAGGAGAAATTAGGAAATTGCTAAACACTGACACTGATGCAAAAAAGGACAAAGAAGGGAGCCATTGTATTTGCCTGTCAACACAACCTAGGCTTTAAAGAAAGTTTTAAAACTCTTCAAAGAGGGAGGTAGGATCCTTAAGGTAACTAACAAGAATGAGAATTAGGAGTTGAAAGGAGATAATAGCAGAGTATAAGCTGAACATTAACCTAAGTAGCAAGAACTTGGAAAATATACTGATTGTCAATAATTGACAAGACATGCACTATGTTCAAGGCATCTGAATAAAGTTGTGTTCTTGAGAAAATTAAGCAATTTTTGGAAAGAATATGTTGTTCTAAATTATACACATTACATCACCACATTTCAAAAACATGTTTCATTTGTGGAATAAGTGACTAAAACAAACAGCGCCTACAAAGAATTTGTACCCCAAAGTAAAGAGAAATGTCCCCAAACTATGGTTTCATAAATTTCTTTTTAGCATCCTAAACCTAGTTAATTATGATAAAAGAGCTATTGCTTTCAAACTGATAAACTTTGAAGAAAAAAAATAAAAAATTCATGCACAAACTTTTAAAAGAAAAATTGTTATATTTAATAAAACTTATCTCAAGACTTAGAAAGAAAAATGTAGAATCAAGCAAACTGCAAAAATCAAGAGAAACTGAAGGTTATGAACCAAAAACACAATGAAAATCTTTTAAAAGATCCTTGATACTGAAGTAAACTATGTATTAAAAGAAAACAATGTAACTAAGATTTATATTAAAGCTACAACATTCTATGAAACGAAAGTTTGTAAAATTGAAAACATTCTAAATTAATAAATTTCTCTTAACAAAATTATAGTTTTGAGGAAGTCAGATCCCTTTTTAAAATATTCTGAAAATGTTATATAATTAAGAACAAAACACAAAGGTTTAATATTTTAACAGGCTAAAGATTTTCAAAAGGCAACAGGAATTTCATTTTTTTTTTTTTTTTTTTTTTAAATATGCTACACTTTAAGATATTTTTGTTTGTTTCCAGTCAACATTAATTTTGATGCACATCAAATTTGTTCACTTTGAAATTATAGTAGTCATATAACGTGTCTAAGACATTTATCTAAATATTCATTTTACAGTTCACCTTTTTTTAAACTCCAAGAAGAATGTCATGGTCAAGTGTGAAAAGTAAATGTTAATCAGTGAAATGATTTAAATGTTAAGTTCAGTATATTTACACATCGATAGAAACAGAAAATAAAAAATTTATTCTTTAAAAAACATTATCAATTTAAAAAAAATAAAAACTAGCTAAATGAAGAAATCCTGCTATGTCCAAAGTTTTAAGTTTATACATGATTATGCCAAGAATAATTACCAATTTATTTAAAAAAATAAAATGAAGTAATGAACTAATGCATTTATAAGCATGAATTGACAAAGTCTCATTTATTTTACATTCTTATAAAGAAAGTATTAGTTTTTTAGTTAATGACAAACAAAGCTTGATAGTTGTTAGTAGTCAGGTGATCTATTAAAATGTAAGGTGAGATGCTTAAAAGAGGAGGAAAGACTTGCTAAGCATGAAATCCCACCTCATTGCACTTAACCAAAAAATAAGGGGGAAAAAAAAAAAAAAATTCTTCACCTCTCATAGGATCTATCCTTTCAGCATCTGATTTTTCAATCTTGTGATCTGAGGTACACAATGCACAAAAAAGAAAGAAAAGAAAAAAAAAGGAAAAAAATTAAAAAATATAAATCCTAATTACACACAAGTTAACAGCTACACAAAAAAAAAAAAAAAAAATAAACAAATAAAAATTCTATATGAGAAATAGAGATGAGGGGAGAGGGAAATTTTGTGCATTGCTCATCCTGTGGTCAACTTGATCCTTTGTTGTGTCGGTTGTCAGACATTACGCTGTGCAAGAACATGCAAAATGTCATGCGTGTTTAACACAAATAATGAAAAATACAAAGGGAGGGGAGTTAAATTTGTCAACAAATCACATAAAGCAAACAGCTAAAAAATAATAATAAAAACATTTTTAGGTTGAGAGGAGAGAGAGAAAAGGCATTAACAAGATCTCCAAGATTCAACATGCAAGATATAGTCTAAAACAGGCAAGAATTAACCATGTGGGTTTGCAATGAGAATTCAACAATCATAAAGATGGTTAAGGAGAGAGGTCCTTATATTATCATAGTGATTTTGTGACATTTAAGAAACTAGATAATTTTTTTTTTTTTTTAATGTGTAATAATAGTAGTTTTTGATGATCAAACGTTAATGTACTGTAAAGAATCAATTTTATGATTTGACTTACATTTTTTTCTCTTCTAAATTCTAAGAAAATGAGCAAAAGAAAGGATCTCTACTATTTGCAGCTTAAAATCCAGAGCTGTTTATTTTAAATTTTCTAGTTATAACCATTGGAGATTAAAGACATTTAAAAAAAACCAAAAACCCATCAATTCTCTTTCACATATCAAATATTTGCTGGCTGAAAAATTACATTTTATCCTAAAGAATGGGTGGATAACTCATATTTATACCTCAAAATTCTGATTACACATACATATATACACATGCATATAGGCACACTTAGATTAATTTAGTTATAAGTGCACTTCACAGAAAATTCTGAGTCAATAGTTTAATTTTAGAAAACTGTAGAAAAGTCAATATTTCTTGCATATCAGATCAAACTGAAAATTAAAATAATTTTGTTAATCAGAGCCTGTCACTCTTTTTCATTATATGTGCAAAGATTAGACTGTCTTAAAAATATTTGCAACTGGCATGGAAAACTACTTAGTACTTTTGTTATTTTTTCAGTTTCAAAGAGTCTAACCATAACCATATGAAAAGATTTGCAATATGGCAACAATTAAACTAACATCAAAAAGAGAGAGTTGAAATCTGAGGCACATACTGAGGAAAGAGGGCTTTGAAAATTTGACACTCACAGCACATATTGAAGGCAAGAGGGACAGAGGAAAACAGCGCATAACATACCTAACGAGCTTGTGTGAATGGATGGCAGAACAGTGTTTAGGAGAGATTATAAAATGACAACATTTATTAAAAAGAGAGGAAATTGTAGATAGCCATGATTGCCAACATCCTGAATGGACATAACGCATAGAAGATTAATCCAATTTTGTTGTGTTTGTTATTAGATGGCATTAAGAACATTTGATCTTTAATTAATTTCATTAAAAACACTTATTATGATGGCTGCTATATCAGCATGCATTTTTATAAAAATGAAAAGTGTTAAAATTGATTATTTTTGTTTATGGATTCTGACACTGAAGAAGAAATTGAGAAACTGTTGGCATACACCATCTTTTTTTTTTTTAATTTTAAAGAAAAAAAAAAAAAAGAAAAAAAAAAAAGCTGTTTATGAAGAGCTGGTAGTATGAATCCTTGAACACACCCCTAGTTTTCCATGCTGATTTGCCCCAGTTCCATTATTGGGTAGACCAGTGCAATCACAATGTTACTCAAGAATAATCAACATTATAAAATAAAGGATACTCAAAGTACCCAAAACCAAACAGCGAAAAGCATTTGCACCAGCCATATTTAAGCATGGATGTGTGGCTTGCACATCAGTTGTTATAATAATAATAATAATAATAATAATAATAATAAAAAAAAAAAAAAAAAAAAAAAAAACCCTTACTGGATGGTTTCCATGCATGAGTTACAAATATAACAAAAAACGTTCCATTTTTTTAAAACAAATTGTGACAAGTGATAAAGGGGGGGGGTCCTTAAAATGATATGGAGTACAAGAATAGGACAACCGTCACTAACTATACCAAAGTGCTATATGCAATATGGGATTGGAAGGAGGTCTTCTATAAGCTTCTCCAGACACCCAATGATTGATTTAAATAAGTAATACTCTTAATTACATGAGTTGAAGGAACTTGTCAATGAATATCTAGAATAATTAATTAATACAAAGGGTATAATATGCCTTCAGAAATATGTTAAGACTAGGTTTTTTTTTTTTTTTTAGGTGATTAGGTAAAAATTGTTCCAGCTTAGAGGGGAAGTTGTGATTCATCTATCATATTCATCAAAATATTACATCTTTGGATTAGTATTTATTCTGGCCTTTACAGAGTTCTCTTAATAAAATAAATTTAAATTCTCTGGAAGGCTGCAAATGGCACCTAGATCAGTTATTTGCTGAGAAAGGTTAATGGCAGAAAACAGTGATAGTAAGTTCCTAAAAGTTAATGGAAAAAAGAAAAGGAAAACAACTGAATAAAGATTTTGACCACTCAATATACATATTTTTAACGATAAATCTTTAAATCTTCATTCTTAAACAGATGGAAAAAAGGCTTAGCACCACCAGTAACAGACATACTGATTATAGATGGATGTGAAATATCCAAACTATATAAAGATGGAATATGCGAAAACCAGTTGGATGTTCAAAATTGTTTATTTTTGTGCTGACATTTCACTAATTTTAAATGAGCATTTTCAAAGCATAACTGCAAAAAACAGATGGTAAATCAAGAAAAATAATTGAGTACTTTAAATTCTAAATTTATAAATGAAAAATATTTCACAAGACTTCTGGAATGTAGATCAATATATATTATGTATGTTAAAATTCACCATTAAAGCTATTAAAACTTAGCAATATTAATTTGCTAATTTTTATACATATTGATTTTCCTATGATTATCTCACAAAGTTTTTAAAAAAATGTTTAAACCTAATTTACTATTTTATATTTTTAAAGTGACATTTTAAAAAATCTAATGTTAATGCAATATATTGTTGATATAGCATCAAATAATTTTTCTCAAAAATATTCAAGTAGCATATACAGTGCAGAAGAGAGCAGTTTTATTGTCAAAGTACAAAAATAATGTAAAAAGGAAAAGGTGGGGAGTCCAATTTTATGTATGAAGAGAGGGAAAGAGAGAAAAAAAGACAATGCATAGTGTTAATGGTTCCTGGAAAAAAGAGAGAGTGCAAACATGATGGTGAAATAACATTTAAAATGCAGTAGCAGTTTTCTTTTTCCTGCTCCATTTCAAATTTTTAATGAAAGCATTTTGGCCCCCCAAAAGCCTATTCAAACATGCAAGATTTACAGATAATAAAATAGAACAAGACAATAGAACTGAAGAAATACTTTCAAATTTACAATGAACTTGTATTTTCAGTAAATAAACTATTTTCAGCACTATTAATGGTATGAAATACAACAGTTTAGAACAATGCAAAAGGCCAGAGTAAAGAAATATATCTTAAATCTCCCAAAACCTGTAAAGTAATTCTATTTAAGTTTACTTGTATTAGTCATTTTTATAAAATAAAAGTAACTGAAAAATTGGAAGAAAAAAAAAACAACAAATTTCTTAATTCCAGGTTACATCAACCATAATTTCAGATTCCGATTAATTTTGGCAATTTAAAACCTCTAAGGAGGCAATAATATTTTCATTAGGTAAAAGAGCCTGATGAAAGATACAAAAAGATAATTGTTACATGGCAGTGATAAGACTACATTTAGTTGGAATATGATTTTCTCAGAAGGCAATGGCATGTCTTTATTTTATTTATCTATTTTTTTTTGCAAATGTTCATTAAAAATAAAAAACGTTGCCAGTGGATTTATCAAAAAATGTAAATCATTCTAAGTGTACCAACAAAACAGAAGGCATTTATAAAAATGTACTTTTTCTTTTCTTTTCAATGGGGAACATTGAGTAATACATCAAAATAGTAAGCCTAGAAATGGGGCGATGGAGAGAAAACAGATGAAGTGATAGTAGCAGTTTGGGTGAAGCAAATAAAATGTACTACTTACCTAGTCGGGTTGGCATTTTGAGTCCACCATACTTCTTCCAGTAGATCCAACAGGAAGAACACAGACGGCACTGCATGTGTGCCGGTCCCCACGAGTACCACTGACTGGAATTAGCAGCATAGCAACTTTCACAAGCTCGCCCTGACACCTGACCATCTACACCATTTACTTTCCCACTGATTGCTGCAGGATTAGGTTTGTTGCTAAAATAAAATAATTTAATCCCTTCACATAAAAGGAAACAAGAACATTGATATAAAGCATCCAATTCTTATCTTTTATATTACTTGGTACCAGTTAAGAGTGAGTGAGAGAATCCTTACAAACAATGAAAGTTTTGATTTGAAACTATATGCTTAAAGAAAAAGAAAGAAAAAGAAAAAAAAAAAAAACAAAAAACAAACACAATATCTGTAAATACTAGTCTTCTGGAATTCAAGAGTCAATATTGCAATACTAAACAAAGTTTATACTTTGTCTATGAAATTTAATTTTTAAACTAATCAAATTATAATATCAAGCCTAAAGTAATTAAAAGCGAGCCATTTAACTTTTTCCAGTCAATAGTAAAATATCTACAAAAAATAAAATTCTGTCAATTAGAATAGTCCAAATCAGTTAACAAGTGCATGCTTAGCATAAAGATTAGGTTTGGAAGAATTGCATGTAATCCAATATAAGTGATTCCTTAAAGTTACTTTTTACTTACTAGTTAGGAATGTACACCTGCTTTAATTTACTCTCTGCTTCAGCAGCTTTTATCCTTTTCTGTAAAAGAAGAAAAAAAAAAATCCATCATTTTAGTCAGATTGAATTAAAATCTTTTGCAAACATTTACATTTTTATATATGAAGATATACTACATAAATAAGCTAATGCTTTTATTGGTATTGACACTAAAACTGAAACCCTGTATTGCTAAGATAATTTAAAATAATTTGCATTATCTATCACAGTAACCAAGTTATCAAATATCACATTGTAAGTTTAACAATATGCTATATTCCAGTATTGTGAATATATAGTTTTGAACTAGTTCAAATGAACTATGCATTTCAGATAGAGCAAAGAAAAATGTTGACCATGTCTTTAATTTTCAAAAAGATTCTAATCATTTTAGCAACACCGTCTACAAGCCTAAAAAAAAAACACTGTAACAGCCTAATATACTGTAAATGGATCAATGTTACCCATAAAATTTTAAAAATAATTCCATCATACTATTTAAGGTTAAATCTGTTAAAAACAAACAAAAAATTTTAACCAACTTTTGAATTGATTAAAATATTAACACTATTATATTAATTACTGTGTGTGACAAGTCATATCTAACAGTGATTAAGACTTTTACAATGATTAAATGAGAAATAAAATTCAAGAAAAATTAATTCCTGATTGATTTCAGTGGTAAATCTACACTTCAAGGAAAAAACAAATCAATTGAAGTGTGGATTTACTGCTGCAGAACACCAAGTCAGGAGATAAGTCATATATATATATATATATATATATATATATATATATATAT
Organism: Acanthosepion pharaonis; assembly: GCA_903632075.3. NCBI lineage: Eukaryota > Metazoa > Mollusca > Cephalopoda > Sepiida > Sepiidae > Acanthosepion > Acanthosepion pharaonis. Next base: position 2,056,184 of record CAHIKZ030002101.1, on the reverse strand, counting down.
ATATATATATATATATATGTATGTATATGTATATATGTATGTATGTGTATGTATGTATGTATGTATGTTATTTTTCCATTATATTTTCTCAATTTTTGAATAAGGTGTTGAGTATTTTGTTTGAAGTTGTGAATAAACAGTTCAAAGTTCATATTTTCTTACTGTTTGTTGAAATATTTTCAGCCTTCAGTTATTATCAAGAAATTATATGGTGTCTGTGTGGTAGGTAGAATTTCTTTGTTTACATGCTGATATTCTTTGGGAAGTTTGAAATACTAGCATGGCATGTGTAATAGCCATTGAGAACAAGGCCACACAAAAGAATACCAGGATGTAGACAAAGGAATTCTAACACAGAGACACCACATTGGTTTTTGATAATGCCTATGGTGGCCAAAAGTAAACAATAATATGGGCTTCATACAGTTCATCTGCAATTTCAAGCACAATACTGAACATTTTTTTCAAAAATTGGAAAAATATAATGAAATTAAAGAGAGACCTTGTCAGTTCTTTTTTTAAATGGAATCTGTTTAGGCAAATACTTGTTACATATATAACAAATATAAAAACAACTTAGTATTGAGAAGATAAAATGCTACCTAAAAGTTCAAGGAACTTCCTTTAGCAATCTTGTTCATCTACCAAATTGCCTAGTGTTCCCTGTGACTAGCCAGCCATTTCACACTAATTGTTTTATGAATTTTTTCTTCTTTCTTTGAAAGCCATTTCAATTTTGTGTGGCACATTGGAGATTATATGACTGCCAAGTAGACAAGCTTTTTCTTCACTACTTAATATATTCCATTAGTTTCTCTAGTATAACAACAGAATTTCAATTGATTATATGAAATTAATTCTGAAGTACTTTAACAGGTTAAGAAATTTTAATGTTGAATGAAACTAATTACTAAATCTGGAAAAGTAGCAAGTAAAAATTAAAAACTTGTTCAAATCTTCACTTTGAACAATGAAAGAAGTTCAGATGATGGACAAGGCCCCAACAAAATAGATTTCTTCTACAGGCTCCAAATGTAATGAAAACAAAGTTTCATCATCAAAATCATTATGTTATTATTAAGAGGAAGGATCAAGGTATTTTTTGATTATTTAAATTTTTTTTTTTTTTTTTTTTTACTCCTTTTTAGAACATTCAAAATTTTGATTAAAAAAACTTGTTTTATTGCATCAGTGGTAATTTGTGCCTCCTTTTTGCAGTAACAGACACAAATTCAAAAATTCTTGAAAAAAAAATCAAATAATTGTCACATTTTAATAAAATTTAAGATTTATTCACAAATGAAATTATTTTTGAATTTTTTTTTTTTATTAAAAAATCTTTGTAAAAGTATTTATTTATTTTTTTCATTTTTACAGGTTTCTCCTCTTCAATTTTATGAAAGCTTGAGAAATTTATTGAAATAATTTTTAGTGACTATATTAGTTAAAAGCAGAATTTTTCAAAGAATTTAAATCATTGATTTTTTTTGTTTTTGCAACATCGGACCTGTCTTACTGATTAAAAAAAATAAAACGCAATAAAACTGACATTTTTTAATTAGAGAAGCTTTTATGAATATTATATATTGAAGACAATATTGTCTGAGGAAAAATTAATTTTTACAAGATTTACAATTTAAAATTTCAGTTTCAATGAGACAATTTTTAGGGGATATTGTCAAGTAAAATTATATTAACTAATCATATATTTTACAGGTTATTACAATCTGAAGAACCTGACTATTTTAAAATCTGCAGTCCATAAATTGATTAATACACCAGAAAAACAAGAGCCCGTGGTTAGGAAATGCTTGTATACAACATTTTATGCTATAAGTAGTATTTGTTTCAAATCAGATTAACTTTAAATTTTCCTCAAATGTTTCAGAACTATACATTTTATTTTTGCAAGATTTTTAAGTTTTGTTTAAAAAATGGCTGATGTTATTGATTTTACTGGCGGTGGTGGTGAAAGTCTATTATATTATCGATATAATTTCTGTCTGAAATAGACCAAAGTATTTTGCTTACCAGGTAAAGTAAAGATAATACTTTAGCTTTCATCTAAAGCTAAATTGAAAGCTTCAGGAAAGCTTTGTCATTTTTAAAAATTCATTTTCGACCTTATGTATACCAAATTCATGGAGGTAACTATTTAAATATGACATTCATTTCTTTGGGAAATTTCATTTTTGAGAAAGTTTTAGAGTGGAATGTTAAAGTGTGAATTCAATTTATAATATAACATCAAAGTGAATGATGGAATTCAATTGGAATAAAGACAGCCATAAAAATAAAAACTAAAAGAATTAAAAAAAAAGTAGCACAGGATACACTGTCAGCCATTTGCCTAAACAGACAAAGTCAGGATTCAGTTTTACATTCAATTCACAAGTTAAACTTCATAAAAATGCCCCTTATTTCAGTTAACTGAACTGTAATCTAAATTTATAAGCTTTGTATAATTTTTTCCCCCCCACCTCAATAAGTTGAAAGTCTAGGAGGATTAAAAGGAAGAACACATCAGCATACAGATAATGCAATTAATATGGTCAAGGCTTTTGGAGATTTCCAAGAACTCTGGTTTGAGCAATTTCAACCTGAACAACTGAAAAGTTCTGAAAATTCAAAGTTGACAATGCAATCAAAGTCATCTAATCTAAAGCTTCCATCAGAGCTCAAAGAAAAACCTGAAAGAAAATCTAGTTGCCTCAACATGCCATACAAACTGATGTAGGATGTGGTGATTCAGTGGGGATAAATATATGTTGTGTTTCCTTGGTAAAAAACAAACACTGGCTGGAGAATCTGATGCTCAAGGACGCCAACATTAGTGTCAAAGAGCATGTGTGTCAATTCCTTAAACCTGTGAACAAGTTGCCCCAGTGACAATGTCAGCTTGTTCTAAACCATTATGACATAATGGTGAAATAAAGACAAGGAGCCATCCCTTATAAAAGCAAAAAGTATCATGCACATAACTTTCTTCAGACCCTTGCTTCCAAAAGAGTCTGAGGCTACTGCAACAGCTGCTTTCAAAGAGTCCTTGACATTAGCAAATTTACCATCAATATAGAATTAAAGGAGAAAGACATGGCTGAGTTGTGAAGAAAGATTACCTCACAAAGGCAGCTGATACTTTATATGTGTGTATGATGCAACAGCATGAAAAATTCATATTACAGTTAATAGCATTGCAATGTTTGCAATATGGTACCAGTAATCTCTTAAAAAGCAGATAAACATGCTAAAAATTTCAACAAATAAATTAGTAGAACTATAAAACATTAAAAATACAATTACTTGTGATAATAATACTTCTTTGCTGTCTGACCAGGTAGAGCATATTCATGATGAACAATGCCCTTGTAGTCAAAGAAAACTATGAACAGGCTCTTCAAATTGCTTTGACTCATTCATGCTTTCTTCAGTCTTGGAGAGGTTGGGGTCTTCCACTATGAAAACTGAGCCTTGGTTTTGGGGGTCATAGACACACGATTCATCTATTATGATAGTTTTCAAAAAGTTTTTGTCTTTGATACAAGGAGATCCTGTATAGCCAAAATGTTTTTTTTCTTTTTGGTCAACTAAAAGCAGTTTTGGCACAAACTTGACAGACACACGTCTCATACCCTATGCTTTAGTGAGAATGGACTGAACTTAATCATAACTAATGTTTATGTTCTCTGACAACTGATGAACGGTAACTCAATGTTCTTTCTGAACATCTGGTTGCAGGTCTCCCAGAATATGCATCACTGCTGACCATCTTGGAAACATTTGAATCACTCGTGTCTGGTTCATACACTCCTTTCCAACTTTACATAAGTCTTTGCACAGATATCACCAAACTTTTGGAAAGCTTTGATGCAGATTCTCTGCTCAATTTTCTGTACTCGACATACTTTAGCTCCATTACTATAGCAACAGTCCCAATACTTTTTGATCAGAACACGTTTTTGTGTGTATAGATGGGTGTAATGTTACTGTCATTGTAGGAGACCAACAGATGAATGCAGAGTGGTTTATTGAGTCGGAACAAAATTTGTAGTATTTTTCAATTGGTAGCATTTGTATATGTAATTTTGTTTGTTTGATATGTGACTAAACTCTCACACACTGAGGGATGACATTTCAACATCTTTCTATGTGTGGTTTAAAAACTTTAAATGTCTTTACATTAAAGGTGAAAATGGAAGAAAATAAAATACATCCTCATCATTTAATGTTTTTTTTTTTATTTCCAGAAAGAGACGGAGGAAAAAAGAAAATACAAATAGAAAAAGATATGTGGTTTTTATGGAGATGATGTCATAGTTGAGGATGAGAGTACTGTTTGTAAGTGGTTTGCCCGGTTCAGAAGTGGAAATTTTGATCTGGCCGACCAAGAAAGTTTTGGCAGGTCTACAGTCACTGATGACTAAACTGAAGTGGATTAAAAATAATCCTAGTCACAAGACGCGGAACATTGCAGAAATACTCCATATATCTCATGAATGTTGTAAGGCATTTGAAAACACCAATATGTGAATTGCCATGTTTATGTGTTCTACAATTTAAGGGGAAACTAAAAATCAACCACATTACCCTTTATAATTCTTTTATCATATGCAATAAAAATGACCCATTTTTGAAAAGAATGAAAAATTGATTGTGGAGTAAAAAGGTCTAGGGGAAAAATGAATTGAGCTTCTGTTAACCACTCCAAAAACTGCATCTGAAAAAGGTGATGCTGTGTATCTGGTGAGACTGAAAAGGTATTGTGTATTATAAACATCTTTCACATCATTGAATTCAGACAGGTACTGTTCCCAACTGGATTGATTAAAGACAGTAATCTATGAAAAGCATTTGGAACTGACCAATTGGAATAATTTTGTCTTTTACCAGGACAACATCAGACCTCACATCTCTTTGCACACCCAGCAGAAATTGGTACAACTTAGGTGGGATGTCCTACAACACCCATCATATTCATTTGACTCACCTTTGGATTACCATTTATTTTGATCCTCATAAAATTCTCTTAATGGGAAGAATTTCAATTCCCTGAAAGTCCATAAAAACTACTTAGACCAGTTCATCACCCAGAAAGATGCAAAAATGCTGGAGGATAGAATCGTGAAGTTGTCTCAAAGGCAAAAGGCATTGAAACAAAATGACATGTATGTGGTTGAATAGTATATTTTTAAATATTATCTTTGAAATTCATAAAAAAACAAACTTTTGTTCCAACCCAATATTTAATTTTAATACTTATTCACATCACCAGAACAATTAAGACAGCAAAATCCTCTGCCAAAATTACCTACTGGTGTTGTTTGTTAATCAAATATTATTTATAAGTAAATCTACCAGTATTATTATGTATATATAAATGTTATTTACAAGTAAATCTACTGGTATTAGTATGCATACAAATACTGGCAGATTTATACATTTGTGGCTTTGCTGCATTCTAACCAATTGGATATGTAGTTAAATACCTATCAATTTTTAAAAGAAAAATGAAAGAATGGAAAAACTCAAAGCTGCTTTTACCATTGTCAACTGATTTGTTCATGGCTTTAGTATTAAAGTGGATCAATTGTGAAAATCTAACCCAGAGCTACCCAATTACAAGCCATTGTTGGAGACTGTAGAAAAATTGTATTGGATGCCAGACATATTTTAATGGGTGATACTAATGTATATTTCAGGGCCTTACCATAATCCATATACTCATACCATCACAGTTATTTTCAATAGTAATATCATTCAACACTACAATTGATATGCTTACATATTGTTTATTGTAATTGCTTTAACACTATGTTTTAATATCTCTATCTTGCTCTTGAAAAATTATGCAATGATTTTAATTGTATACCCCCCAGTAAACAACTACTTCAAGGAAAAGGTTATCAAGGCTTGGATTTTTCTAACAGATTGAGTTTCTGACACAAACACAAAAATAAATGTTCTGTTAGTGATTTGTATTTGTTTTCCTGCAAATAATATTTTTTTTAAATATTGTATTACTAATATATGCATTATATTAAAAATGGGATACATGAAAGCAAAGACATGATAGAGAAAAACTGTTCAGAAATTTGATTCACCACATAAAAATTAATAAAAAGCACATATTCACATGCTTGCCGTGGAGCAACTATTTTTTGTAAACTAGTGTTATTAGACACTTAAAAAAAAAAAATCTTACCTTCAAATTAAATTTATAAACCTAAGATGAAAATTTGTAAACCATCAAGTCATACAGAGAATTTCAAAGGGATCACATTTCATTTTGGATGAATCACATATGTAGTATATTTAGCATTTATTGGTTTTATTTCTTGACTTCACATTATTCTTGCCTGATGTGACAACAAAATGTAGTCCTTGGTTAAATATAGTTTTATTCAATCACCGGATATGGTTATGAAAGCAATGTCATATGACTGATTGCATTGTTAAATGATTGCACAAGGCCAGGTAAGCTTCAAGACCACATATGCATTTTATTTTTGGCAACTATCTTATATTTTAAAAGTAATGAACCAAAATTCACATGAAATTACTTAGGTTATCTTTTTGAGCAACTTATCAGTATGAAGTCATTGATAAATTGACTGAGGACATAGAAAAGCAGCTAGTTACCCAATTACAATGAGCCTTTGCTCTTCAAATCAATGTATCTACTTTGAGGGACTATGAAGCAATTTGACATATGTCTGGTTTCTTGAGGATAATCAGCTCAAAAGATACTAAAAAGATGAAACAATTTTCAAAGTTGTCACTTATTTCAAAAGAAACATTATTCCACTTGGAAACATGACTTGTGATACCGATGGTGCTTCCTCCATGACAAGCAGATCAAAGGCTTCATAGAATGCATGCATGCTTTGCCTGAGGTATTTTGTATGCACTATTTGATTCATCAGCACATGATCTTGTAACAATGTAATAAAAGCTGCTAACTTAGGTACCTCTACAAAATGTAAACAAAAAGAGCATAGCATGATGAAAAAGACGCTGAACTTGATGAAAACAAAATTTTATTGTCTAATGTTCATATTATTATTAAAGATGAAAGATCAAAGTATTTTTGGGGTATTTTTTTTTACATTTTTTAATCGTTCCTAGCACATCTGAAATTTTCGTTAAAAATATTGTTTTTCTTCGTCAAAAAAAATGGACAGATAATCCATCATTTTCAATCATTTTTTTCCATTTTATAAAAAAGATGAAAACCTGACTGATATTCTTTTAAAAATCAATTATCATTTTTTCAAAACTTATTTTAATAGAATCAGAAATTATGTTTATTTAAAATATTTTGAACCAAGCATAGTTTAGCTTCTGCGCCGAAGAAATGTAATTTGAAAATAAAACAAAGCAGGTCATAACCTTTCGCGTCATTTGACAGGTGACGAAAGACAGATTCATGACGTTTAGATAACTTACGGGAGGATAATTCTTTCTACGGATGGAAGGAAGTGAAATTATTTAGATTTAAGTGAACAAATTATTTACCTCGTTACTTTTAAGGAAAACTTTCAGTGCTCTAATTTTTAAATTTTTTTTTTTTGTACTTAGCTTTCATCTTTATGTTTACAATGCTTTATGGAAAATATAAAGAAATTAAAACATAAGACTGTTGTTAGTGAGATTAAATTTCATAAGAAAGGTATCTATAGGTACCTTTCTTATGAAATTTTATATGAAGTGTACATAAAATACTATAATTTTATGTACATTTACTACATTTTACTGTGTTATTTGTATTTCCATTCATTTTATTATTAATTTTGATATTTCATTTATGGAAAAATGTCATAACTGAGATTAATATAAAAATAAGATCATATAAATTAAAGTTTAGCAGTAGTTAAATTTCATAAGATGATACTGATACTTATAGGTACACTTCTCAATTGAAATTGAAAAATCAAATTAAATTCTCCATACATGTTTCGCAAAAGTAAAGGCCTTAACAGCGGAGAACAATGCTGAATTCAAATAATGCAACTAAATTGTATTCTGGTTGGTCTTCCGTACTTTATAATTACCGCCCGATTATAAACACAAAAATTACATTTCTTAATTACTTCCGATTGGTCCAAATGATACAATTTTCAAAGCGCTAGACAATGACAATCTTATAAGGACAATTTGAAAGGTTGACGTTGCTTTTAACTAATGTTATAATATTTTTAAAAAACTTAATGTAAAAATCTATCATAATTAAAGAAATAACAAATAATTGTATTAAAAATTCAATTTTCATTGAAAAAATTTTTTGCTTTCAGAAAATATTGTCCATATTCATACAAACAACTAAAAATAAATAAAAGCATTTGAAATTAAATAATATCTTTGTTTTATTGAGTTTTGTATGTTACAATTCAGAGCTGATTTTCAGGTACGCGGGATCCAATTAAAAAGAAAAAAAGAAAAAAAAAAAAAACATGATTTGCATTCTTCAAAGCCTTGTGCTTTTAACTATTGTAATCACTAAACCCGATGTGATCGAATTTCTAGAGTTTTTCATAAAATTAGTTATGGGGGTGTTAATGAATATAAAAAAAATATTTCTGCCATGACTTTGATGAAGATGAAAAAAAAAAAAAAAAAAATACATATTTATAATAATTTCAATCATCTGCGAATAGTTTCTGAAAGTTTCATTAATATCTGACAATTATTTTTTATTTTTGCAAGATTTTCCAAATTAAGGTGTGTAATACAAAAAAAACATGCTAAAAATTATCTATGTTATTTTTACTAGTTCCAGTGATACAAAGAGAAACAAGGTTTTTTTAATCAAAATTTAGAATGTTCTAAAAAGGAAAAATTTTAAAAAAATAATTAAAAAAACTTTGGTCTTTCCTCTTCATAAAAACATAAGCATTTAGATGATAAAATTTTGTTTTCATAAAGTTTGGCGTCTTTTTCATCAGACTATGCTCTTTTTTTTTAGCGATTTCGTGGAGTTACCTATGTTAACTGTATGAAATCAAATGATCTTTAAGACAGTTTCTTTCACTAATTTTGGAGTCAAAATGAAGAATTTGAATTTTTTTTTTAATGAATACAGAGGTGTGCAGGTTATTGTAATACATTGTTGCCTTTTGGGACTTCTTTAATTTCTTGCAAGCAAGCAGTCAGGAGAACTGTTGCAGTGAGATGTAATATGTTTTATCTCATCTGACATATGTGAAAACTGAAATTTGTTTGATAAGCAGATGCTATTTCTGCTTACGTTGGAAAACACGCCGATATAAACATTGCTTTACTGAATATTCTCATTGAATTACAGTGTAATGAAGCAGCAAAATTTAAAGATGGAAACAATATATGAAAAAGTAATGACACTTAAGAAATAGAAATAATCTAGGAGTAGCAATGTTGTACATTATTAGTTTTACTTCATCTTACCCTGTTGAAACTGGCTTTAGCCATGTGTTTCACTATCAAAAACTCATAATTGACATGACATTGTAAAATGAAGTGATTTATCAGAGACAATGCTGGAAGCAGGCATTAAAATACTTGCAGATCAGCCACAAGGATTTAAAAAAAAATGAATAAATTGCTTATGTACATTAATGTTTCAAAGAATTTTGCTGAAATAAGTTTATTTTCATTTATTTATAAAATAATTAGTTTTAGAAATTTTTATAATACAACTGCTACTTATATATACTGTCACCCCCACCTCTTAAGGCCATCAAAATAAATGCTGAGTCAGAAGGAGGCCATGTAAAAATAAAAAATGTAGATAATTACGGTTTTAACCTCAGAGACACAATTTTAAAAACATTTTGGGGGTAATACCAAGCTGTCATTTTAGTATATATTACTGTGTGTTCATGTGCACAAGTGAGTTAAAGTGAGCAGTGTTAAGCTACATGCCTTCCTCACTGAAACAAGGTCTTGTACTCAACCACTTGATTTGACACTATCAGACTTATTACCTAATTCATGACATTACAGCAATACATGTTGATGCAAATAGGACTGGCACAAATATTAGCAAAAAATGAGACAACTTATGGCAAAACATTTTCTAAGAATATTGTGAGTGATTGAGAAATTCATTTCTATAAAATTACACTATAAAACTAGAGTATGTTTACAAGATTACCTTTTAGTTTGACTATTACTTTTTTCATTGTCTAAATAGTGAATAACAATACTTAGTAAAACAAACTAAAGAAATTAATGTTAGAACCTGTACATACTAAGTTAAACAATCAACAAAATCATTTGTAGTATTTAAATTATACATCCCATGTTTGCATGACATCACAAATTTTAAATTAGAAAAAAACATCAGGTTTATGCCATCACTAATGCCCAAAAAGTGAAATACCAACAAAGATGCTAACAATGGCGCTATATATATAAGTGAACCACTAAGATAATATTGAAAAAATCTGTTTCCTTTTTTCCCCCAGATAATGAACATATAGTTTAAGATTAGTTGATTAAGAAAAATCTTTACTGAACGAATTACAACCACTTTCAAAATATTTTATGAAGCTGTAATAAAAATATTAATTAAACATTAAAAATATATTTTTTTTTAAGCAGACAAGTTAGATGTAAGGGGGGGGAGGAGGAGGAGGAGAGTTTAATCAAAACTATTTTATACCAGTAGGCATTACATCAAGTAAGTGGGATAACTCCTGCAGTTCTAGAATAGTGCAAACAATTTTCTGAATTGTCAATAAAATTAATATCTCAACTTCACCAATTCTTTAAGGAGTGAGACAAAAATCTGAATTTTTTTTAAACATCCCATTATTATAGGTATCTAAGATTTAAAGTGACAAAGAAATATCAGGACAAAAAATTAACATTGGCCTGGTGATAAAACATTACAATTGTCAATTTTGCTACAAAATTCTATTATATTTATTATAAAAACCAATTATTTCTAAAAAATATTCTTACTTTACACAAACACACAAATCTTTAAATTGGTGAATGAAACCAAAGTGAAGAGTTGAAAGAATTTAAATTTACAAATTATTTATCACCTAAATGTGAAAAACAAAAGTATCAAATTGAAAGAACTAATTTTCTTTTAATAAAGAAAGCAAAGAAATTATCTTTTTTTTTACTGTTAATATTTGGTTAAAAAAAAAAAAATTTAATGAACCATCCATTAACAACATTTGTGTTTTCTGCTTACCATAAACTAAATTGAAAATACAAGGAATAATTAAAAAGAAGTATAAACACAATTTAGTCACAACATAAAGGTATTTGCAAATGATAAATTTTGATAAGAACTAAAAAAAACTTTTTGTGAATAGTTGGAATGTGCAAATCTTTATATAGAAAATAAATTAGAGCACAATTTTTCTGAACATGAAAATTAATAAGATTTGCTTAAAATTATCCAAGGTGATTTAAGTGAAATATTTATATAAAAATGATTTTTATAAAAACTACAGTAAAATTAACCAATTTGTTTTGTATTTATTCAGTTTTAATATTTTAATGTTTTATTGTGTTACTAAGTAAAAAAAAAAAAAAAAAAAGGGACAGAGCAAGAATATAAAAGGCTGAAACACTAATATTCCATGGTTATAATTTATTACATTGGAATTATAATCATAATCCAATTCATCAGACCTACAAATTTTAAAAATTGAATTTGTAGGTCTGATGAATTGGATTGTGATTCCAATGTAATAAATTATAAACATGGAATATTATATATATATGAGAGAGAGAGAGAGAGAACTCTAGCCCCAATTTATTGAAAGAATTAATCTGCAATCTGTCCTCTTGAACCCTTTAGCATTCAAGGCAGCCCCATAAATAACAGCTCTCAAAGTCTCACCGTTTGCATGGCTTTCTGCATTATTTGTGATGATGCTGTCATATATTATGGCAGAGTATACATGGGGTGGGTTACAACAGGTTGAAAATGGAGAGCTGTATTTACAGGGTGAATTGAATGTTAAAGTGACATGACTCAAGTGCTAACTCATTAAATTTAACTTTTTTTTTTTTTTTTAATTCATGTCTGTACCTTATAAAATATTTGCTAATGTATAAGGTTTGTAAATTAAATGTTTAATAGATTTTCAGGACAAGTTTTTAAAGGATATGAAAAATCATTAAGAATGAACATTTAGTACTCACCTGCTGTACATATCTGTCTGTTGTTTTCCACATGTAATAATATTCAATTATACTTTTTAAAGACTTCCAAGGCAACTGAAGTGAGGAAAAGAAATTAACTTTTGTAGAGAAATGTTTACTGAGAATTACAACACACACAAAAAAAAAAAAAAAAAAAAAAAAAACAGAAACAAAAAAATCTTGATCAATAAGTATAATACTGATTAGATATTTTTTAAGCAATGCATGCTCACAAAAGGAAATGTACAACTTTTGTGTCTAAGTGTTTTTTCAGTTTCAGTACCCAGAAACCATTGACAAAAGTACATATAAGAACAAGTCAAGAAATTCTGCACTTTTATAGGTTAAAGAAGCAATATTTTTACCAACCAAGAAAGACCTGGTTGTTAAACCAGGATTAAAATTTCTAATTGGCATAGGTAAAAAAAACCTTCAAAGTTGGTGAGCAACCAGGTGAGAAAAAACTCAGGTCTACATAATTTCCTTTATAAGATTAGCAACATTTGTTGATTATCACAAGACAAAATATTCATTGTAAACAAACATTAAGATACCTCTGAAACATTAAATTTAAATAAACAATAATGTACATGTATATTCTACAAAGAGAAATCCATGTTATTTCGTTTAAATTTACATTTAAAATTCAACATATGTCTATATCCATAAATATCCATTAGTTTGCAAAATAAAACAAGTCAAAATTGCCCAACAAATTTTCATTTTAAATCTATACCATAGGATCATATATTTAGCATAAAATTCAACTAAATATCTATATCTTAACAGTTATTATCCTGCAAAGTCAAACTAAGTTATGCTTAGTAAGTAAAACTCTGCCCAGGTACATGCATATGCATGTGTGTATTTGAGCAGGATGTACAAATTATCCTTAGAACTAGATTATTTTTTAAGCAGTTGAGAGGCAAATTTATGGTTGTTATAATCAATAAGTACATCTAGAAAAGAGATTTAAAAAAAAAAGAAAAAAAAAAGAAAAGAAATCAATATCTAATTCAAAAGCGAATTTTAACACAATTTTTTTTTTTTTTTTTCAAAATTATCTTTAGGTTCTATGACATTGTTTTAATTTAAAACAAAAAACAAACAAACCAATCTATCTTAAATAGTGGGTTTATTTACTTTATTAAATATTTTGTTTTCAAGATGGGTCATCTAGAAGTTAGAGAATAAAGGACTGCCCATAGCGACACAATCAGTCTGGGTATAAATATTATCTAAATAATCATTAAATGGAACATGCATTGTACAAGTTTTTGATTTTTATAATAGTAGTTCATTTTTAAAGGTGAGAGAAAAGAATGATAAATATTGTTGAATATCAATTTTTTTTTTATTAATTGGTATGTTAGCAATTAGGTTTTCAACATCTAATGATGCCAATATTTCATTCTGTGATATACAAGAGTGGATGATCTGTAAGAATTCATGCTATATTTTGTAGGGAAACATGCTATGATAAATTGGTGTGATGATTTGTGATATAATAGGGCATAGTGGGTTACTTGGATTGACATAAATGTAGCCAAGGTGATATTCACTTTTAACTGTGTTAAATCCTCCACCCATATAATACACTACTTACACACTCCTGAGGATAACTCATGAGAGCTGAAAGCTTGGACCCAGCATTATATATAATTTTTTGTATTTATGTCTGTTCACTCTAGGAGTGCTACTGGTACCATGTAAGTCAATACTATCTTCTGCATTGTTGTGTCATTGGCAACTAAAACAAGTTTCCTCAACCAGGCTTTTCTAATAAGATAAGTGGCTAGACACCCAGCAAGATTAAAAAAAAAATCTGTCATATGGTAGATGAACCATCTTGCCAAGTCAACAGCCATCTAACACACAAAATGTGCAGGGATGTAGTAATAACCAAGATGGTCTGGGCATGCTGCAAGCCCATGAGAGAGTTCTTTGAACAATTTTTTTTAGCAGAGAGGAAAGCTCTCATGTAACACCTGAAATGCAACTAGTTATTGATCATCCCAACCCTTGTTGGGTTCTGTGAAAAGAGTTTTTGATTCTCCACAAAGATTTATCCACTCTAAATAGGTATCCCAAAGAAAGTTGTAAAGTTTCCTTCCATTTCACCTGCTGATAATTCATTTATTTTTTAGGCTATTTTGACAAAATTAGTATGTAAACAAAATTTCATCTTTTATCTTTATAAAAGACTCCCCCACCCCTCATGTGGAATAAAAAAATAAAAAATAATCTTCATCACAACTTTTTAAACTCATTATTTCAAAAACAGGCGCTTATTTTTTTAAAAATTTTCATTGCTTTTTTTATGAACTGTGACTTGTCATTTACTAACGCATTATTAATTTCAACGTCGAGTTTCAACTTGGCCTTTTAATTAAGAACTATGCCTATGTTTTCACTCAGATTAGGTGTCAATTTCTTCTTTTATATTTTATTTACATGGTGACCCCTCTGTGGGCTGCTGCAGACCCCAAATTCTTTGCAATGTATGCTGATAAAGTTAAAAATTGTGTGATGAAGGAAATAGACATTACTTTGATATAACTTTTAATGAACTTCATCTTCATTTCTAAGGGAACAAAGGAAAGAAGAAAACATACTGAGTGAACCACTTCAAATGACCTTAACTTCAGTATACTATTACTCCCAACTTTTACATTGACCAAGTCATTGATATTACATCTATCAATCTTTAGATAAGAATGGTGAAGCTTGGCTGTTGCTTTGGATATCTTGAAGTCATTTGACAGGGTTTAGCATACGGGTCTTAATATGCTGGAAGGTATTTACACTATTTATACTGTTCGAACTGTGGTCTTCATCTTTATTGCCATAGTCACAACATTTTGGCAGTTGTATGCTCCACTCAGACCTTATTTTGTTGATATTAGTCAGAATTTTAAACCAAACATTTTAATTAGTCCACGAAACATTGTGAATATGGCAATAAAGACAAAGACAACAGTCTGAGCAATGAAAGTAGTCCCAATAACTTATCTCTGAAATATAGACAAAGTTGAAAGGTTATGGTATTTCAGAATGGCCACTCTTCTAGATCCTTTTGTATTATTGATGTATGCATTCCCCAGGGCTCTATCCTTGGACTAATTTTCTTAATTTTCATAAATGACCTCCTTCCTGATGTTGTCAATTCTCAGCTTGGTACCTATGTTGATGACAACTATTTACTCCAGTCTTAAAATGAATTCTGATCAGTTTGATATGGTTAAATTGGCAGATATCAAAAAATCTCCTACAATCTGTTAAATGGGGCAAAGAATGGCTTGCTAACTGAGAGGACTCAGTATGTTCCTTCAACATGGCTGATACTAACTGCCACAAGAGTGACTCATTGCACTTCCTTGGACCATTTTCTTCTGACATGAAGTGGAAATATTCTATTGAATCAATTGCTAAGTCTGCAGATAGGAAAATTGGTTTATCATGTCGAGCTAGACAATTTCTCTCATCAGAATTTATCTTACATATTTATAAAACTACTATTCATCCTTGCTTTGAATATTGCTGTCATATTTGATCTGGTGTTCCTGCTATATATTTAGAGATTCTTGACAAAATTCAAAGAAGAATCTGCAATGTTATTGGTTCTGACATCTTGGTTTCAGTCACTTTCTCACCACTATAATGTAACTTTCTTGTACCTTTTCTATAAATACTTTCATGGTAATTGTTTGGATGAACTTTCCTCTGGTACATAAACTTTGAATTTAAGCACAGTACTAGATTGGTGGCAAGGTCTCATCATTTTACAGTTGAAATGGCTGCTAGATGTAACTATCGCATTTCTAGCTTGTGAAACTCTTACAGCTTCTTGCTTTCCTGTCAACTTTGATCATCAAAAATTTAAATGCAATGTCAATTATTATCTTCTGCCTCCTTAATTCTTGTTTTTTTTTTTTTTTTTATTCTCTCTCCTTCATGTTTTCTTTTTCTCAATTTAACACCCAGTAACCCCTTTATTGGCTTACTTGGGGTGAAGTTACAAAAAAAATGTCCAGTGCTGTACTAAGAAATTAGTTCCAATCAAAAACAGAAATGGCATCCAGTAAAGTTATTTAATATTCCTCCCTGAGAAATTCCAAAGTACTTTTTGTGACAGACAGGACTTATCACTCATTACGACCTGAGGATAGTGGCTATAATGAGGTGAAATGCGTTGCCGGAGCAAGCTTCTCCACTGTATCTCATCATTACACATACAACTTAACTTCTGAGATTTTTTTTCTCACACTTATAATTTCTACAAGGAAATGAAAAGAAAAAAAAAAAAAAAAAAAAGAAGAGAAAGAGGAAAGAAGAGAAAAAAATATTAAACATTTTAAATACATTTAGAAAAGTAAAATCAAATAATGGTTTAGCAATATTCTTGCCTGGACTGAAATGAGACATTTACCTAAGCTGAAGATTGTAGCAAAGAGATGAGTAGCAACTGCTCTATCACTAAAAATAGTCAAAGTAATAGGATACATGTACTAGAAAGAAAGGAAAAAAAAAAAAAAAAAAAAGTAAGAAAAGGGAATTGTCTCATAAATCAAATTTTTTTTCTTTATGTCACACCAAGAATAATATGATCGCGATTAGTTAATCTAATCACACACACGTATATATATATATATATATATATATATAAAAAAGGGCTTTTAGTTTAACTGATCATGATCATATTATTACAAGTTTGACACTAAGAAATAAAATAAAAATTTCAGAAAATATATTTTTTCCAAAATTTTTTATATTACTACATAACTCATATCTTATTTAACTATTCTTAGCGATTTAGTAATTTCAAATGGTTCAGAGTATTTTGTGTTTTTCTTGGCAGTTGAAATTATTAAATATTTTTGAATTGCTTACAGAAACCCACTAGCATACTAAATATATAAATGTAAAAGTTGTTCTGGTGTCTTCATAAAGCTGTACAGAGTCAATATTTCATGAATGCAGAACCCAATTTTGTTCTGTTATAAATATTTCCCAACATTTTTGATTATAAAATGAAATTAAAATGTTGGATAAGGTTTTACAGATATGTAACATTTTAGCTGCTTTGCTATCCTCCTGCCATCACCTGGAAAGGAAGGTAAACTTTTCCTGCTGCTATTATTACAATTTTCCTTGATCATGAACATAAATATTTGATTACTTCAACATTGCTACCCACAATTTTCTTTTATTTTGTCAACAGGCAGCATGTAGAATACATCAAATTTTGTTCAGTGTTAGAAAATACATTTGATGAAGACCGTAAATCTTTTATTTTACACTTATTTGACATTGTATGGAAAAAAATAAATAAATAAACAACCTATACACGCTTTTAGGTTTTTTTTCTTTTTTTTTTTTTTTTAGATTAATTGATGATGATTAAACAAAATTAAGTTAGGCATTTGTTGAACTGATATAACATTGGTTCCCATTTATAAGAAAGGTAAAGTAAATAAAATATTAGTGTCGAGATAAAGAAAATATTACGCAAGATATTTATCACATGATAAATGAAAATCATGAACTCCTTCAAGAGTCAACTAACTTTAATACCTAGTCTGGTATCTAAATATACTTAGTATGTCTTTCTAATCTAATAGTTTCATCTACAGAAACAATTTATCGTGTAATCCCCACTTGCGAATATACAGACATATAAATCAGTTGCAACAATAGGAAAAAAAGTAAAGTTAAGTGCATATAGTGTGGTAGCAAGTTTGATGCATAAATAAAAGTGTAATTGAAAGTTAAATATATAATATACATTTTTAATGAATGTATGCAAGAGTAATTGTTTTATGACAATTTTCTGCAAATACATAATATCCTATAAATTAGGGTAGATTGTCTTTGTTATGAAGTGAGATTACATTTGTATACTATCAGTCCAGTGGTAGTCGTTTGTACCACATATGGACACTGTAGGTACGTTGATTTTGGAACTGTAAAAAGAATAACGAGGAAAGTTGCAAAATAACACCAAAAATTACCATAAAAAAATATTTTTCTTCAAAACTTAAAGACAAAATAAATTGCGATTTTTATCATTATATCGGTGTCATTGGAAACGTGTAGGTTAAATTAAAACCGAGTCTTAATGAAAAGAAAATACGCTTAATAATGGATATTCTTAAGTTTAGTATCTATTATCTTAATAAATTAAATGAAATTATCAAAAATAAAAGAATAAACACACTAAAATATTTAGTTTAAAATAAAATAACTACTTACAAATGCCATTTTATTTACTGGATATTTTTTCCTAATAAACCAGTAGTAATTACCTCCTCTTGTAAGTTAGTTTTATTTTTGTTTACTGTTTACGTTTTTAGGTAGCACTAATATCTATTGTATTTTTCATCAAGATATACTTAATTATTTAGAAAAATACAACTTTTATAACTATTGTAATTTGTTTATATTTTCAAAGTTAGTGTGTTTCATTTTTAAAAAGCCTGTTTACAAGTTAATCTTGGAACTAACTCTACTTTTAGGTAAGTAAACATTACTTTTAAAATTTAATGTATTTCAAACTTTATTTTGAAAAATATTCATTTGTGTAACTTCTTATAACATATATTTTCTTTTTCAGATATTTAATAAAAATGGCAGGAAAAAGCACTGCAATGAAATTTTCAGGTCCACCTTCACCATTAGATAAAACAGAGCCCCCAATTTATTGACAAATTATTCAGTATAGCTATTTTTTAATGAATACTTATCCCCACCTTTTGCTATTTGTAAATTCATAGCAAAAGATGTAATAGATATTTGGAAGGCTGTTAATCCCCATTTACCTCTATTAAATGAAATTAGTATTTTGAACAAGGTGAAAATTCTATGCTTCCAGAAGGCAAAGCAAATAAATAGGAAATCTCTCCCTGCTGCCCAAAAGAAATTCTGGAAGAAAAAGCTGGATACGTTATTTGATATTTTGTCCTGTTCATGCAAACTGCCAGTTTTAAGTTGTGACGACCCTAATGTTAAATGCAACAAAGAAAATTGCCAGACTAAGCACATAATCTGCACTTGTCCGATGAAACAGAAAGTAAGTTATTTTCTATTTTTGTTTTTTTAATGTATTTGTGATGGAGACAACGTAATATTAAAATCACGCGAATTTTGAATGAAATCAATTTCCACATTTTTTATATTATTTCAAGAAATATAAAAAGTCATTTTTTCCATTTTATTTTTCATGTAAAATAATTTTTATTTTAATTTGTTTAGATGTATTTTTAAGATAAGTAAAATCTGATATTTCAGGTTCCAGTGGAAGACCGTGAATATTTGAAAGATCAGAGGGTCAAAATAGGTCCCAAGGGCACTTTCCAGCTTGGACCAACAGATAAAAGTGCTATAAGAAAATGTAAAAGGGAAAGAGAGAGATTAAGCCAACAAAAGAATTTAGATTCATCACCGATAGCTTCAATATCATATGTCCAGGATGATGTTTCTTCCCATTCTTTATCTTCTCCAAGTGAAGAAGCAGAAGATCCCAAAGGGCTATATAGCCTTATCAAAATTCCAGGGTATGCTATCGAGTTGATAAGGAGTAATGTATCTTCCAATCTTGGAGCCAGCCTTGCCAATGCCTTGCTCTTGGATTTGAGGGCTAAGAGCCTTCTTATCCCTAATATCAATATAAAAGATATCTACATAGATAAATGTAAAATTGATAGAGCAAACGCTAAAGTGAAGACGAATGCCCATCAAAAGCATGAGGAAAAGGTGGAAAATCTTTTTTTGTATTGGAGTTGATGGGAGAACTGACAAAAACACGCTATTATACAAGGAAATAGTGGAGGAAGATGCAAAAAAAACTCTGAAAAAAAAAAAAAAAACCACAAAAAAAACAACCCCAAAGGACCAGAATACCACTTGACTGTCCCAAAGAAGATGTCATATGAAAGTGAATATCTGACACACAGGGTTCTTCCTAATATTGGTGCAACTGGTACTGTTCTTGCCGAACAAGTGGCTGATGTCTTGCATGAATTCAACAGTGTGAGCACTATCAAGGCTATCCTTGTTGACAACACTAATGCCAATGCAGGCTGTGAAGGTGGACTTGGTGCACTTCTAGAAAGAAAACTTAACAGAAATCTTCACTCTATTGGTTGCTCCTTGCACTAAAATGAACATCCGTTTAGAGCTCTTTTTAAACATGTAGATGGTACCACAAAAAGCCCTACCACATTCAATGGTCCACTGGATAAATTATGTGCAAAGGATTATCATAATTTACCCCAAATATTATTTTCAGCTGTTGGATTCTATTTTTAAAATTGAAAATACAGATACCCTTAGTTGTGACTAAAGACTCCTTTATGAATATACAGTAGGTATTTCTAGAGGTAAGGTGGACTCTAGATTTGCATCATGGAAAATTGGTTCATTAAAACCAGGCAAGGTGGTTAACTTTAGCCATCAGGCTGATATGTTTATGGACTCATGGTGCATACCCATGAAATCTTTTAACCAAACTCCACAGTTTAATAAATTTTATTGTGAATGTGTATGCCATTTGCTGGTTCGAAATTAAAAGAAATAAGTTCCACAATCAGCAAATGTATATTTTCAATATGATCCAAAGGATTAGGAAGCAACCATATGAAATCTAACAGATCACTTTGAAAAATATACAATACAATGCTTTTGCCTTATTGCCTGAAAATATCTTATATTCAATGGTCAAATTTGATGAACTGGAAGTGAGGGAAGAAGCTATAAAAAGAATTTTGGCCATTAGGTAAGTAAATATTTATTCATATAAAACTGACTAAATTAGTTATACTAATTTATAGAATCATTTTAAGGATTTTATCTAATTTCACCATAAATATTAAAACAGTACAGAGTGCATTTTTTTTTTTTTATAAAATAACTCAAATTAATTTTTATATTCTTTCAGGAGTGGGGAGCCAACCAGGAAAAGATTGAAAAGAATCACAACTATAAATTTTAAAGCCATGCACTGGACACAGTTAATAGCTCTGTCATTAAGTGGAGTTTGTGAACCACCGCTCACAGAAGAATTTTCTGAAAATGAACTTTGGGAATCATTATTAAATGGTATGAAGCTTGACTTGCCAGATTTGCCCTCATATTCTCAAGGCGTGGAATGGGCAGTCAAGTTAACAACAGAATCTTCCAAATCTGTGTATGGCTTTGAAGCAAGGCACCAGCACATAATAGCAAAAATTGTGTGTCAGAAATTGAGACCATTTTCGTCTAAGGGCTTTTATATGGAGCTATTTGATGCTATATATTAAGCCCTATTAAACTATTATTTATTTTTCCATATTTGTTTGTTGTATTTTTGTTCATAATAGAAAAAAAAAAAAAAAAAAAATCAATTTTTTTAATGTATTCAACTATTACTGCTCAATTCATGAGGTAAAAAAACAAAAAAAACAAAAAACAAAAACAAAAACAGCATTTTAAAGTCGTCACTGATAATGGGGCAGGTTTTCAATTTGAAGTTTAGTTATTTCTTCGTTTTATTTCATTTTGATGAAATAAAAATACAACATTCCCTGATTTAAATACTGAAATGTTTTGGTTTTCTCATCAATATTTAGGCCAAATGCTCAAAAAACCGTTGAAGCGTCAGATCTAATTTTTCATATCAGTACTTAATAGGTCTATACACAACTTTTGGTACATTATTCTTTTTTATTTTTTAAAAAAGAAGTGAAAAATCAACCTACCCTAACTCTTACTGCTTTGGCATTAAGGCAGATTGATTTTGGAACTGTGGTAATGCGATGCTTATAATAGTTGGAGTTTGACATGATAAATAGGACACAAAATATTTTTTCCCCAAATCATTACTGTTAGGTGACAAACAACTTTCAAGTTTGAAAATTAGAGCTTTGGCATCATCTGCCAATAATCAGTGAAAGATTTACCACCATCAAAAAATTCTGTACTGTTGGAGAAAGAGATAAAAGATCGCTTCTTTTTTTTTTTCTATCATAGAATTCAGGATTTATTTTTCAGTAAAAAAAAAAAAAAAAAAAAAAAGGACTAATTTTAATTATCAAAAGAAGACCATAAAAATCAAATTTTAATGATAAAATATAGTTTGTTTATGATTATTGTCTCAAACATTTTTGATGGTCATTATTTAAGTTTACAACCATTTTAAAAGCATGTTCTTGTTTATTATTGTATAAAATATTGACCACTGTATGTAATTGTAAAAATAATATTTTTTTGTATTTTTTATGCAAAAGACTTATTTGAAGAAAGAAAGTAAAAAGCTTGTTTAATCTACATTTTTATATATTTAAGTGACTGGTGTTAATTCAAAGGTGTTTGTTTTTACACTGAAGAAATTATATTTCTATTTTTAGGTAAGTAATACTGTTTTTTTTTTTTTTTTTTTTCTTGCCTCAAATTAAATCTTATCTTTGAAGTTTGTAATAAAATATGGTAATATTCAATTTTTGTATAAAAAAATATAGCTGATACTATTTTATGTTCAACATACTTAACCTATACTAACCCTAAAACCATGCAAATTTTTACATACACCTCTCTCCAGTTAATAGATGAAAAAAAATTTTCATATAATTTATGGAATGTTTTGAAAAAAAATTTATGTTTAAATTTGCTGTAAATTAGTGGCTTTATTTTGTTTGTTTGTTCTTGGTGGTGGTGATGATAGTGGGAGGTCCCCATGGAATAGTGGTTAGTGCACTGGACTGTGACATCATACTGAGCGAGTCCGAACATCAGTCAAACTATTATGTCATTCACTTTTGGACTAATATCCTTAGGAAAGGTATGAATGCCCTTACTGACTCTCCCCAAGCGATAGGGTATCCTACAAATATGGTTTTTAAATAACCCAAGAAATTTGATAGGTCATTAAACAAACAAACCAAACCACTAAACTTTATTCAAATATTGTACACTCTCATTGTTAAATGGCACACACATACTTTATTCATGGCTCTTAAATTTAGGTAAACCAAAGGGCAGGTAAATGCAGTGTTACCCCACCCCCAAACAAACAAACAAATTTACTTCACCTTAACCCAAACAGTATCGAGAGTCTGGTTAAATGGTCCTGTCTTTTCAAACCAAATTTTTAGGCCGAGCCTAACACTTAACTCAAACTCTCTATCCCTAAAGCTAAACATAACCCCTTAACATAATTGTTAGCTTTTTTTCTTTTTTTTTTATATGAAACTGCAGTTTGATTTATAAGTATTCATTCATTTTTTTTTTTTTTAAATTTATTTTCAGAAAAAAATATCTCTAAAAGACATTCAGTTTTAACCTGTAGTAACAGTTCCAAAAGATTTTGTGGTCCAACTTGACCTTCGGATAAAACAAAATCCAACTTTTACAACAAATTATCCAGTTTAGTTATTCCCTTGAAAATACCTATCCCCATTTGGACAAATAATGATATTTCCAAATTCACTGCAAAGGAAATAATCAGTATTTGGCAAGCAGTGAACCCACAATTGCCTTTGTTAAGGGAATATTACATAGGGCAGAAGGTGAATGTATTATGTTTCAAGAGGGCCAGACTGATTAACAGAAAAACTCTTACTGCATCCAAAGTGAAAAGTATTAAGGAACAGCTGGACAAATTATTTGATATTTCTTCATGTTGCTGTAAATTGCCTGTCTTAAGATGTGATGACTTTACTGTCAAGTGCAATACAGAAAATTGGCAAACAAGGCACATATTCTAACAAGAAGGTAATGTTAATTCTATGGTTGTTTTTTGTTTGCTTAATTTGAACTAGCTCATGTCCAGATTTTAAAAATTTAAATTGAAAAATATAAATTTACCTCTGATAATCTTCCTTTTTCTAGTAAATAATATGGTGATATTTTCCTTAATATTTGTCATGTATGCTAGACCCATTATTAAATGTATGTACATTTTGAAATTGCAGGTTCCCATTGAAGAGAGGGAATATTTAAAAGATCAGAGAGAGAAAACAGGACCAAAAGGCAGTTTCCAAATCAAAAATAGATAAGGAAAAGACAAGAGTGAAAGTAACCAGCTATCAGAAACATATCCAGGACTATGAAAATCTTATTTGCATTGGAGTTGATAAGGACACTTTTTATTACAAGGGAAAATGGTAAAAAAAGATTAAGAAAAGCAAGGGACCAGAGTACCACTTAATCATCAGAGATGGGCACTGAAAGTAAATATCTTGCCCATAGTTGCATATTGGTGCAACTGGTGTTCTAGCAGAGGATGTTGTTGCAGTTCTAGAAGAGAACAACAGTGTAAATAATGTTAAGGCAATTCTGGTGGACAATACCAGTACAAACATTGGTTGTGAAGCAGGGCTGGTTACAGCTCTGGAAAGAAAACTTAAAAGGAAATTACACACCATTGGCTGTTCACTTCATCAAAATGAACTGCCATTTAGAGCCATCTTTAAATTAATTGATAGAACTACAAGAAGCCCTACTACTTTAACTGGTCCTCTAGGGAAACTTTGAGGAAGTAATTATCAGGATTTGCCTCAGGTAGAATTTCCTATTATTAGTGGCCTCTGGATAATTTTTATCTTACTGCAGAGGCAATGGATGATCTAAGTGGTGACCAGCAACTACTTTTGGAATATGCTGTAGGCATTTCTCAAAGGAAATTAAACCCTAGATTTGCTGCTTGGAAGATTGGGCCTCTGAATAACTTCAATATGCTTGTGGACCAGGTGTCTATCCAACAGATCTCTCAGATAAATTACACACCATTATTAAATTTATAATTGAAGTGAATGCAGTTAATTGGTTTGAGATCAAAAGGGACAATACATTCTTTAATCAACAACTATATATCTTCAATATGATCCAGAGAGTAAAGCAACAGTCAACTGAAATCCAGAATGTTGCATTAAAAAATTTACAGTACAATGCTTTTGCTTTGCTTCCAGAAAACATTCTGTTGTCAATGTTGAAGTCAAATGAATTGAGGGTGAGGAAAGAGGCCATAAAGAAGATTTTGTCCATTAGGTAAGTAAACATTTATTTATACTTAATTAGTTGTGTCAATTTACAAGAATAATTCTAAGTTTCATTCAAATTACATCAAACATATAACCAAATATAGGTAAAGTTTTCTAACCAAAATTTTTTTGTTTGTTTCAGAAGTAGCAAACCACCAAAAGAAAATTACTGCCATCAATTTTAAAGCCACACATTGGTAAACTTTGACAAAGCGGAGTCTCTGAACCTGTGCTTGCAGAAAGTTTTTCAAACAATGAACTCCTAGAATCTTTAATGAATGGAACAAAATTGGAATTTCCAAATTTATCTGTACATCCACAAGATGTGGAAAAGAGCTGCCAAATTAATGACCAAAGCTTCACAAATTGTGTATGGACAGGAATCAGCACAAGCATATAATGACCAAATCATTGGGCCATCAAATAAGACCTTCATTTACTTTGAAGAAAAACAATTTAGATTATGGCAATTTTATATAGTGCAGTAGGTTTTAGCATGATGTTCAATAAACAATTCAAATTTAAAACATTTGTTCCTATAATTTGTGTCCAGTAGTATTACTGTATCTTTTATCTATATATTTGTTAATTCAATTATGACTAAAGAAATGTAAGAGACTTAGTAAGTGATTAGTTTTTTTTGTAATCTTTTACAATTATCATTTATTAAATACAGTAAAGTGAAAAAAAAAAAAAAAAAAAAAAATAAAAAATTTTTGCTAGCGGTGATTCATGCCTAGAATTCTGGGTTGAATATATTTTCCATTCATTGTATCTAATAAGAAAAATCAATATTTGGATTTATTATTGAAATAGAGAAATTCTGAAGTCAGTTTGTCAGCAAATTCCTGTGAAAATTAGGTATTTCTGTACATTTTTGCAGACGATCTTTAAAATTAAATGTTCAGTTAAATTGTAGAGTCAGAAATCTAATTTTTGGTATCAATTCTTATCAGACCAAACCAAACTTGCCACCAAAGCAATGTTGATTTTCTAAAAGAAATGTGACAAAATCTTAAGTGACAAATCAACCTGCCATATTGGGCATTTATATAGTCTATGCTAATTAGGCAGCATTTACATATCACCACAGTTTTGGTATTATTGTTTTTATTAAATCTTAGCATATTTCAAGATTTTACAGGTTTTAAACTGAGTTCTGATTACAAAACAATGTAAAAATAGAGTTACAGTTGAAAGTCATAAGCAACTTTTGTTCAATTTCAAGAATACTAAACAAAATTTCAAGATGGTTTAAAAGTGCTTTAGAAATTCATGAAAAAACTTTCTGATCATTACTAAGAATGTACTCTTTATATTACAGAAGGAACAACTTCAGTAAGAATTACCAAAGAGTATAGTTGTTAGAAAGGAAAGTTTTTGCAGTTTCTAAATAGATTCGATTGGCTGTTTTCTCAAATGTTCTAGAACTTAGTGTGGCATGAGTATAACTAGGATGCATGTGCACATTCAATAGAATTATTCTATTTGTCAATTACATTTTATATGGCTTCTGAATCACCTCTAGCCAAGGATCACATTCAGGTCATCCTGCCATATAACTTCAAATTTGGAAAGCAACTGAGTCTGTGATGCATTTGGCAATGACAGTACCTGAATGAACAGCACAAAACTGGTGCAAGTGAGTTTGCGAAGGCGACACCAGCTTCAAAGATTGATCTCACTCAGAAGAGACATCAATGGTAGATGAGGAATGTCTGCGACAGATGGTTAAAGCCAATCTACATGAAATTTAACGAGACCTTGCAGCAGACCCAGGGTATTTTATCTCACTTATCAAGCTAGACCAACGAGTAACTCACCAATTAAGCAACTTTAACTGTCACCGACATGCTGAGATTGTGGCTTCATTGCTCTTGTACTTTCACATTACTACATGGCTTGAATACATTATAACTAAAGAATACAAGTGGCACACGTACAACTAAAAGCATAGATTGTAGACCGATAAAGGTATCAAAATGTTAGTTCATGTTAACTCAAAGTCCCCATGCACCTATAGAAGGTGGTGCTCAGTGCCTGGCAGGACAACTTGGGCATTATCTACTGAGAGCTGCTCCCTGAAAACACCACAATTATGGCCTAGGAATGAGCAATCTTAGATTTCTTCATAACACTTGCCCACATGTTGCAAGACAAGCTCACCAAAAACTGCTGGGCTGGGAAATTCTGCTGTACACTCCTTGCTCAGGCTATCATTTATTCATAGACGTCACCAACAAACATATTGTTGAAAGAATTTATCCCCTGCCTGTTAAATCATAGGTTGTTGACTTGGATGCTAATTATATCAATTACTGGGAATATTCTTTATTAAAAAAAAAAAAAAATTGATTTAATGTTCTGCAAATTTTCCTCTCAACCAAATATATATTATACAAATACAAGTATATTGTGAAAGTTATTTTTTATGTTGGTAGGCTTTATAATTAAAATTTTTTAAATTTATTAAATTTTTTTTTAAATTTTAAATTTTTTTTATAATTAAAATTTTTTAAAGTCTCATGAATTTTTTTAAAACTCAAAATTCAATTTTCTCAATTTGATATAAATTAGGTCTTGATATCAATTTCATAAGTTTATTCTAACTGAACCATAACAAGAATTTTAATATGCCAACAATAGTTATCATGTTGGATTGATTTTCTTTTTGCAATAGTAATTTTTTATAATAATTTTTTTTTCTTCCATTCGAAGATTCATTTCTGCATTTTAATAACTTCTTGATAAAATCCAAAGAAGAATATGCAATGTTATTAGTCCTGACATCTTGACTTCAGTCACTTTCCCACCACCATGAAGTAGCTTATCTGTGCCATTTCTATAAATACTTCCATGGGAATTGTTCTGATAAACTTTCCTCTATCACAGTAGGCTTTATGAATTTAAGTGCAGTACTAGATTGGTGACAAGGTATCATCATTTCACAGTTGCTTTTTGCCTCCCTGTCAATTTTTATCTTCTGTATTCTTAATTCTTGTTCTTTTATTGTCCTTTTTCTTTAATAGTATATTTTTCTCAGTCTCTAACACTCACTTTCAAATAAAAACAAAAAAAAATTAATATTTACTCTAATGGCAAACCATCATGGGCAATAAAGTGAAAATTAAAATTTATTAAAACTATAAAGATTTTGAGTGCGGAATTGATTTTGCATCATGTCTGCAATGATGAAAAGTAGGTACCATCAAAAATTTGCTAAAGAGGAGACATTAGAGGCGAACAAACTGCTCCCACAGGCCATATGTGGGCCTCCATGGAATTTTGTGCAGCCCATGTAAGCCTGTAGCAAAATCAATAAATTTTTGTGAAAGTCAATGTTTGTGCTTGAACCAAGGCTAACTTTTTCAGTGATCTATGCCTCCATTTCTGCACACATGTATGATATTGTGCATTCTCAGTTATTGCTGATAGTTATCTGCACAGCAAAATCTCTCCAACACTACAAACCATACCTCCTAAAAAACGTAAAATTGAGGAGGCATGCCATGAATTAATGAAGAATGGATATATGAGTATTTCTTCACCAGTTCTAAGAATAAAGCAGTGTGTTTACTGTGCCAGAAGATGATTGCTGTGTTAAAGGAGTAAGAATTTGAAGTAGCACTACCAAACAAAACATGAGGATTTTTGCTGCAACATAACCGATCGATGATGAACAGGAGGAAAAGGCTGTGGAATATGTTCCAAAATTGAACAAGCAACAAACTCTTTAAGAAGCAATCATCAATTCATGATACTGTGCTTGAGGCAAGTTTTATGGTGACATACTAAATTTCAAGATGTAACAAACCATTCTTAGATGGCAAGTTAATAAAACAAATTCATGATTCAAGTGTTGTATGCCTGGAAATGAAAGGTAAATTCAAAAACATTTCATTATCAAGGACTGTCATGTGACTAATAGAAATAATCAGTGAGGAGTTGGTTCAATAGCCGAGGGGTGCTTTGACTTTTCATGGCCTACTTATGTGGCCCTCACTCTGAAAACTTTGCCAACCACTGGGATACATGATTAAACAAAAATAAAACAAAAAACAACAAAAAACTTTTAACACTTTTTCTGGTGTCATCATGGACCATAAATTTAAGCACCTTTTTGGCAAAAAAACACAATTTGGAAATTCTTGTAAAAATCAAATATCTGTTTGATCTAAATTAAACTTTCAGGACTTATTCAGAAATGGATGAAACCATTTTTTAAAGGTTTTTATTAAGAAAAAAAAAAAAAAAAAAATCCTAGGAAAAAAATATTTTTTAAACAATATCTATTACTCAACATCATTTAATTTTATAAAAATGAGAAATTTTGTATTGCTTAATTTTTTTTTTTTTTTTTATTTGTTATAAGGACAAGTCCTAAGAGAATTTAAACCATCAATTTTTTTTTTTCTAACAGCAGTTATAGAAATTCTGCTCAAAATCATAAAATAAAAAATACCCAAGTCCCCCCAACAGTATTTTAAGAAGAATCATTAATTTTTTTTTTTTTTTTATGTACTCAATTTTGTAAATATGAATGTCCATACACAACATTAATAATAGAGATACCTAAAGTAAATTTAAAATTTATTTGGTAATTATCTAATAATTAGTAATTAAAAGAGTTTTAAATAAAGCCAGTTACCTAAAATTCAATAAAATATTAGAATGTTTAAAACATTTTAAAGATTACTGGGTAGCTTTTTTTTAAAAAGTTGTATTCATCATGTAATTTTTCTAGTTATTTTGCTCTTAGTTAAATTTGCCAAACATCACTCAGTAAGCACAAAAACACCCACTCAGTCTTTAAAAAAAATGCTTTTCAATGATATTTTAGACTAAAAGTAATAATTGTTTAAAATCAGATTAATTAAATATTAATGTCACTATTTGAAAGTTTATTTAATAAAGAGAATTATGTTATGTTGATAGATGGACAGTTTTATAGATTTTACTGATAATCAGAAAAAAAAAAAAAAAAAAAAAAAAGAAAAGAAAAAGTATTTTAAACTTTAGGTATTACGTGATGGGGGGGGGGGTAACTAGAGAAAAGGGTAGTGAGAAAGGTGATGACAACCAACAGGACAATGTAAAGAGAAGTGATAAAAATGAAATGGGTTAAGAAAGAACAGCTTGATACTTACAAAATCTTGTCTTATGTCATTAAAATCTTTGCCATATTTATCTAATGCTTCTTCAAAGAGATTAGCTTCGGAGGCTGACCATTCTTCCATTTCATCACGACAAAGTACTGGACCTCCTTGAGGTACCAAACTGGTCACGGCTTTGGCAATGTCATATCCACTCCTATGTAATGTATCCATGGCATGAAACTGAAAATGAAACAATATTTGTGCTAATTACCTGATGGAAAAGTAAATTTAAGTATTTAAAGCACTATGTGGTTTATTAAAATAGTTTGTTAAAAATGGAGAGAGAGGAAAAATAAATAAATACCAATGTGACATCTCGAGATGCTGCTGCAGCACTCATATGAAGACTTGGTTGCCTCACTGTACTTGTACAATCCAGAGCACGGGCAAATGTTCCCACAGACCTAAAGACAAAATAAAATGATAAGTCAGAGAGAGAGAGAGAGAGAAATAAGCACAATATAGAATGAATAATTATTTTATTTGGTATAAAATGAAAGATGATACAAAACAGTATATATATTATATACACACACACAATTACATACTATTGTTTTGCTTAATAGGCTAAACAAAGCACAAAACTTAAAAATGAAACTTAGTTCTTTCAATAGAGGGGTTAAAAATGAAGTGTGTTAATAAATAATCAAATAATGAAAAGTAAACAAGATTTAAAATTTAGATAAAAATTAATCAGCCTAGAGAGAGAGAAAAAAAAAAAATCAATATACTAAATTTCAAGCCTTAGCTATTCTTACTGAAGATTTGAGAAAAATACTGGATTTAAAAACATTTGCATTTTTATTTGAATTTTAGCTTCAATGGGGAAACATTTGGAAAAATAGACACATCAAAAAAGAAAGGTCATAAAAAGTTGATTATTGTTAATAAAAATTAACTCACTTAAAACTTTATTACTGCTAGCCAAGATCTGAAATTAGTTTATTTACTAGCTATTCAGTTGTGATTTTGACATATAGAAGTTTGGCCATGAGAAATAACCAATTCTTTTCTGAATTCTAACTGGCAATAACACACACATTATTTATATATATATATATATATATATATATATATATATATATATATATATATATATATATATATATATATATATTTAGTTGGATAGATGTGAGTTTGTGACCCTGGGTTTCACGTTTAGCGATCGTCAGTCTGACAATCGCTAAAGCGTGAAACCCAGGTCACAAACTCACATCTATCCAACCAAATATGTTAGCTCTATCTCTGATATTGAGCGCTTTTCTAATAAGTACCGCACATATATATATATATATATATATATATATATATATATATATATATATATATATATATATTTATATATATATACACACATATATATATATATATATATATATATATATATATAAAAAAAAAACTTGTCTGCTGCAGGATCAATCTTATAACTAGAAATTGTTTTTGTTAGAATATTTCTTTATTGTACATATAATTTCGCTTTTAAGTGTGTTTTAAATAATTTATTTGCAGAGGTACAGGAGGGGCCTAGAAGTATTTCTGTATATATGTTTGAACAACAGTGGTAATCACAAAATACCCACAATGTTTTGTTTCATTACATCATTGATGATTTCAAATTATTTTCTGCTCCTCTTTCAGGTTACAAAAGGGAGCCAAATCACAGAGAGAAAGGGAGTGAGTTCGTAAGAAACATCTGCCATGTTGTTTTGGATCAAAAACTGTTGGATACTCAAGGCTGTATGAACAGAGACTGTGTAGATGTCAAAGAACCAATTATCACTACTCCACATTTTTATGGCCAAACCTGCACACTCTTATGTTATATTTTCAACATCAAAATTGCTGATTCTTTGTCTGCCCAAGAGGTGTACACTTGTAGACAACCCCATTCACATCAAAGAAACAAATCAACATGTCTTCACATTGGATTGCATCAGTTACATCTTGAATCTTGTTGAATTTGTTAGTTTTCATTTGCTGAATCTTAACCATAGTGTCAAAAATCATCCCCAGTTACAACTTTGAATAGAAACCATAGGCCTCAAATCACATATAAGCAATTGTCTTTTTGATCCTCTGTGAGCAAATGAAGTATGAATTTTACAGAAACCAGTTTTACTTTCTAATCTGTTAGTATCTGTTAGCATCAATAGTAATGATTGCATGGCAAATCTCAAAATCAGTTTAACTTGCTGGAGGACTGTTTGGAATGGAAGCACTACAACAGTTTCAGCAGTTTTCCTTTAAAACTTAATGCAGACTGTACTTTTATCAGCCTTTGTGAAGATAAAAATTCATAGGAAACAAATGTCAAGCCAGAATCATGCAATGTGGTAAATTGGCACAGAAGAGTGACAGCTTATAACATCTTACTGGCACAAAGTGCACTCAGTTTAGGTTTCAAATTTGTCTTTATTGGAGTAACTTCTTTAAAGTTACTAGGCCAATTCTGATGTCTGGTAATTTGGTCAGATTTTGGGAAACTGATTGGTACAGTACACACTTAGATAATTTTGGCAATGCCTACACATTCCAAATATAAGGTTTTTTTTTTTTTTTTATATAAAACCTGGTATTATTTATGAAGCATTTTAATGTAAAAAAAAATGAATACTGAAATAGTTTAATTACAGCACGCCAAGAGAATATTCAACTAATTTGATATTAATGTTACCTGTCAAAATTTAAATAAGAAACTTGTATTTTTTTTTAATACCTTGCTAATATTAAAAACTGATCTATTTCCTTTGGTGTTAAAGTATTATTTGGACCAGGGAGCCATATTAACTGTTCCATTTCTTCTAAATTTCTCCCATCTTCTTCACCTGGAAGAGAGAGAGAGAGAGAGTGAGAAAATAAAATTATTAGGCAAATACAATCCAAATTCTAAATGAATTCCTTCAAAATTTATTTAATCTAGATTTTTGTAAATTCAATATTGTTACTGCTAAACAAGTGTTACAATATAAAACTAGTTCCAGCATATAAATACAAAACAACCTTTTTTGTCAAAGTGATACAATAAACTTTTACTCTCTTATTGCAGAAATTTATCTAATGCAACAAATAAAAAAGCAGCATGAATAGGTTTTAGAGCATCAATTAATTTGATTGTTTGTTTGTTCCTATAAAATGGCATATCTACCATTATGGGTCATTCCAAGCTGAAAGAGGTTATTTCGGGAGGGGGGGGTGCTTTTATTTAGATGAAATGCTTGCATTAAAAAATAAATAAAGGTCTTCTATTTTCAAGTTGTCAATTTATTATGTATTGTAACTTTCTGTTTTAGATTGTTCTAGATTTTTTATTTGTTTGGTTTTAATTCATTCTGCAATTGTCTTCTTTTTTTTTAACCTTGTCTAGGGTGCAGATTGACAATGCTTTGTTACTCATTACATCCTTGGAGGTATTTATGGTTTTGTGAGGGTAGGCTTTTATTTTGATATTGTGGAGGTTGGTTGTTTTTACTAGGGTGCTTGTAATCATTTTCTTTTCACGTCTACTAGAAAGGTAGTTTTTTTTTTTAAATAAACATTTTCAGGTCAGCTTTTCTATTATGAAATAGGGACATTTTTGTTTGTCATGTTGTTTCCAAAACTATTTTGGAAAGGTTTCAATTTTTTTTTTTAAATCTTGTTTCCGATTACATGTGTGGTCTTTTGGTTTTTGAGGTGTGACTTAGATTATTTCATTATTCTTGTTCCTCACCTACCTTGAAGGAACAGGTCAAGCTTTTCAATTTTCTCAATGTAACAAGGATACTAGTATAGTATGCTTACATTTAAGAGAAAGAAACTATGAGCACCTATAAGTCGTTTGTTTCTTAATATAAGTATAGAGAAATATCTGGAAAATGCAGCCATGTCATGGTTTTGTCCCACAAATTGATTGATGCTCAGCCACCATTTTTGGCAGAGTAGAGTTGGGGAATATATATATGTTTATTCTAAAGCTAGACATGATCAACTGAATGATTAGATTGGGTTTCTCCAATCACCCATCTAGTCCAAGTAAAGGTCAAAGTGGTGTGTTGCAAACAAACAATTTAAGCACTGAGATCATAGATTGCTGCACTATCAGGATTCTGTAATCTAAGGCACCAAGAGGTCACCACCCATGGCAAGCGCATGGGATACAGCTGCTTCAGCCAACACTGCTATATCAATTAACTTAATGATTTTAACATATTGAAGATTACAAAAAAAAAAAAAAAAAAAAAAAACTAATGTATAAAGTACTATTAAAAAAAAAAAAAAAACAAAACAAACAACAAAAAAAAAAAAAAAAAAAAAACTTATCCTGTAAATTCAGAGATGAAAATTCTATGAAATTAAAATCCCAACAAAAACTGAAATGCGAGATCAATTCAATATTACCTTCTTTCAGTAAAGGTGTAATTTCTGCTTGGAACTTTGAACCAACTCTAATTTCTCCTTTATCAGCCAACAAGGTTTTTTGTTGTGGATCATAGACTAATGAATAAAAAAAAGTGTCCTGAAAGGGAAAATAATCCAAGTGTATAAATTAATTTTATATTTGGAGAAAATTATTGAACAATCATTCAGCTTATACATTTCACTTGGTAAAAATTAACTGTATGGTCTATCAGGAAATGACCCAGTCATTTATATCCTATCTAGGTTAATGATGATTTAGTTCCTTCTGAAGTATTTCTGTTAGGATTTTACACATTTCAAAAAAATCTAAAAAGACCTTTTGGGGATCACTATCAACTACCTTGAAACCTCACTTAAATAGTTATTATATAAAAAAAAAGCTAAAAACAGCAAGGATACAAATCTAGAAAACAGAAAGGCTGACAGATGCACGTGATGCAATATTTTTTGAAAAAAAAAAAAAAAAAAAAAAAAAAAAAAAAAAAAAAAAAAAAAAAAAAAAAAAAAAAAAAAACTTGGCAGTTAAAATATTCAAAATGGATAGATACTTCCTTAATGGTCTGAGAAACTCAAATGCAATTTTTGCACTGTGAACTGCCAATTTCTTTGATTACAACCTTTCCAGAATAGTAGTTTGACTCATTGGTACCAAAATTTCATTTGGCTTTGTTTGATGCATATTTGTTGATCAAATTGCTTGGTCATTGTGATGGTCACACAGTATACAAGTTCACTTAATGGCCCCTCATTGGCAACTGAGTAAGTCAGAATGAGACATGTAGTAAGGTGTGTTTGATGAGCTGTCACATCAAGGTTACAAAATATATTAAAAAATGGCTTCATTCTGGACACACCACTTACACTATACATTTAATGAGAATTTTTCCTTCAAGTTTTACATTTTTTTTTAGTAAGTTCAAAGAAAAAAAAAAAAAAAAAAAAAAAAAAAAAAAAAAAAAAAAAAAAAAAAATCAACCTATTTGAATTGAAAAAAAACTTAGAGAAATCAGACAAGGAAGGGCATTATTTCTCAAAGTAAAGGTCTTTTGAGCATGTCAAATAGAACCAGAGAACCTTTCGTGAACATTTCATAAAACAGACAAATATCAAATGATCTATACTTACAAGAAAAAAAAAAAACTATCAAACTTCTAAATAACCAGAACTATGTGAAATAGGAGCTATAAATTCTAGGATTATCCAAAATTTGAGAGAACAATAAACTTCAACAAAACAGTGTGTACCTTTGAAGGGACCAATTTAAAAAAAAATGCATATATGACAAGATCATACAAAGCCAGTATTAGCCATTTGAAACTGAGCATTTCTAAACTACTTAAGATAGCATGTCCACAGTATAACCCAAAAACAATTTGAAGGAGTTCAGTAAAAATTGATGAATCCTTCATATTTTGCTTGTTCATATGTATGAAAATTATGCTTTTAGAGAATGTTTGGGAACTAAAATTTAAGTGAACCCCACAAGGATTTGATCTTCTAACCTGGAAGCACTCAGCCAACACAACTAAAAAAAAAAAAAAAAAAAGGTATAAAATGAAATTTACCTAGAAATACAGGTCATTTTTTTTTTGGTAATTAATTGAATGCCCCTTTTTTCTCTTTCAAGTTAATTTTAAAACATTAAATGCATTTAAAACAAAAATTGAATTTAACATTTTCTTTGATATTTTATTAGAATTTCCTTTATAAGATATGCTTCTTCAAAGTTTAAAATCTATTACTGCTTCTGATTTTTTTTTCAATATCATTACATTAAAATTGTAGAAGAAAAATAAAAATGATTGAGAAAAAGCAAAAAAAAAAAAAGTTTTGGGAAGGCTGCTCTTCATTCACTTTCAGGGTTCCCACAGATCTGTGTAAAACAAATTCCAGGACTATGTTAAGTTTCAAAGACTAAAACTTGTGTGCATGCATGCGCGCACACACACACACACACAGTGAACAGTCATCACTCTCAAAAACACAAACTTTGTGATTTATCATTTAATAATTTGACAGATGAGATGTTCAAAGAAAAGCTACAGTTGGTTCCAATAATTCATGCCACATGGATCAGTTGAAAGCAGTGTTCAAAAGTGTTGAAGGCTAAATCACAACTGAATGCAGACCTGGTTATGTTACACATTTTGTGCAGCACTCTACATTGTACTACTAGACTTGAAAATTTTGAATTACAAACTTTAATTCTTACTGCTACACATTTCAGCTATTTAGACTACTCATGGTTTGTGAATATCACAAAAATTCTTTAATGTTGCACATTTCCTGTGAAGTTATGTATAGTGGTTTTAATGATCATAAGTACAAGTAGAAATTTTCACAAAATGACTACACATTTTAGTTAGCCCTACTATTCATGGCTTTTGTTGCACATACTCAATAATGTTAACATCTTTTCAGTTCATCTAGTTTAGCATTCAGCTCCTCTTCCAATTTGGATATCTCTATGAACTTTTCCTTTGCTGATCTTCACATGACATTGGACTTTGTGATAAATGGGAAGTTCTGAGTGCTCAGCTTCCTCCACATAACTGTCAGCTGACTTGAGCAAATCTTGTGTGCAACTTTCAAGCTTGTGTTTTTTGGTCTTCAGTTCTTCAATTTCCATAAGCATGGATTTCTGTTTTTTGTCCAGCTGTTTCTTGCCTTAAAGGTGTTGATTTTATGTTGTTCTAGCATAGGAAGCAATGCAGAGATGAGCCTTAGTTACGGGAACATTTCCAGCACCTCCAACTGAGGCCAAATAGTCCATGATAATATGCCCATAATGTCTGCAAAAATTTCTTTATTGATTGAAAAACCTCTCTCCACTGAGGCCAATCTACAAGCAACTTTCCAGTTTTTGACATTCTTTGTAAATAGACAAAAAAAAAAAAAAAAAAAGATTAGAACAAAGTTCCCAGGCGGTCTTCATGCTTGCTGAAATTCTTGAAAGCGACATTTCCAGTACTCCCCCCCCACCACCCAGAAACTCTTTATACTAACTGATATTGTCATCACAATCAGACTTGCTGACTTGTATTCTGTCCATCATGTGAGAAAGACATCTTTTTAAACTGCATGTGACCTTACAAGAGGGTATCTAAGGGGAGAAATTGCCAGAAGTTTCTCAACGATGGTGATAAGCATTGTTACAATTTTGCATGCAAACATTGACCTTTTTTTGTATAAATTTTGCATAGCCTTATCTGCCAGAAATCCACACTTTATCTTTGTAGCATCTTTATGCATGTTTGGATTTGACAAAAAATTCATTCAGTTTAGAAAACGTAATTATCTTTTTAGTGTGCTCTTCCTTTACAAATCTTAAGTTTCATGATCATGCTAACGAGATCATTTGCAAGGAAAGGAAGCAATGGTTTATCGCTCTGATATTTTATCAGAAATGCTTTGATGTATTTCACAAGATCTGCAGTTTCACTGGAAGTAAAATATCATTCAGAGAGCACCGCAGAGAAGGACATAGTCTGGGGACATTTTTCTGTTAATTAAGTTCACAAAGTTGATTCATAAATCTAAGTTCATCTGGTCAGGAGTCATGTTTGTAAATTTTCTAGCCATCTATGGCAGAAATACAAAAGTAAAGGGATAAGGTTGCCAGATTGAACTTTTTTTTTTTAAAGCCAAATAAGTTTAATATATTTCATAATTTTTTCATAGTTACAACAAAAGCTAGAGATACAGGTCATTATTAGCCTGCAAACTTTAAAAATAACATTCTTCAAAGACGCCATTTTCTATCCTATGCTGAGACACATCAAAGGCACATTTCCTATTCTATTATCCTTTCTGTTTATATTTTCTCAAACTTGTTACTTTTCGCAACAATTTAGACAAACATAATTTACATAGATAAGACTGACACGGGATGCATAAAGTATATATTTTTTTCAGCATGAACTCACCCACTGCTAACTAGAGATCAAAAGGATTTTTTACTTTTGAAATTGACATGTGAAAAACATTTCTTCAATAATTCAAAATTTAAAGAAAAAACATTGATAAAACTTGAGAGTCTATTAAAATGTATTCTATAACTGTAAAATAATTTATTATTTTCTTTCAAATTCAATGAGGGTAAATTAATTCATCGTTAACAGAGCTGTTTATCTACCTGACGCCTTTTATCTTTATCTTTGTTTTTCCTCTTTTAGCTAGGGGAAGACACACCTTTATATTCTTTCTCATCACCTAGACGAGAAAATACAGAAGTAACCACAAGATCAAGAACCCGGTGCACAATAATTGCCAAATATTACTGATAAAAAAAAAAAAAAAAAAAAAAAACCTGCACATTTTCTTAAAGGGCAACTTTAGCTTGTAAATAAGCCAGATTTCTGGGATTTGCCATTTTAACTTTCCATGAAAAAAAGTGTGGACAGTTCCAATTTAGAAAATTCCAGGACTTTAAGGTTTCCAGGACCTGTATGAATCCTGCAAGATATGCATTTTATTTTGTCTACAAATTCAATATCCCAATAACAAAATTATGTAATGGTAAAGAAAAAAAAAAAAATGCAGTGATACATTTTAAACTTCAAAATGATAGCTGCTTAGTTAAAATATTACAAAAATTAAACTTAAAACCTCAAGGTGTTTTGACACTGCTTTAAAATTAATTTTTATGAATGAAAAAGCATTTTTTATAGCTTTAATTGAAAGCTAAATGATTAAATTTACTAATTCCAGCAAGCAAAATACTCTGCTGTATTTCAAACAAAAATTATATTGATTAGAATCTCAACTTTTTGCTGCTTTCAAAAAAATCATTTAAATTTGGCACTTCATACATTGACACATTTGTAAACAAAATTCAATTTTTGGTTTAAAAAAAATCTTCCAAAAATAAAATATTTGTGACATGTTATTTGAGGAAAAATAGCAAATTTAAAGTTAAATTAATCTGATTTGAAACAAATATTTGTAGATAGCATAAAAAATGTAGTATACAAGCACTTCTTAATCACAAGGTCCTGTTTTTCTGATGTAATTGATTTATTGACAGTCTAAGGTGTTTGACAGCTAAGTATGGTTGACCATAATTGACAAATTTACGAAATCTAAATGAATGTTTGTTTTTGGTTTTTAACTACCTAGTAATTAAAAAAAAAAAAAAAAAAAAAAAAAAAAAAAAACATATTTTCAGCAATTATCTAATATTTTATTGAATTTTAGTTACTTTAGCTTTATAGCCTTATGCTTGAAGATGCTTCCTGAAAAAGTAACTCAACAATTTATGTTATGGTATTTTATTTATTATTAATTTATATTTTTTAATATCTTCCTTTTCATTTTATTCTTTATTATTAAATGTTATTATGATGGTTATGAAATGCTGAAGCTATTTATTAAACTTTTATAGTACTTTAAATTTTATTATTGATTACATAATTGCAAACACTTTTATTATTTTAATCAAATACCTTAAATAATTTATATATATATATATATATATATATATATATAAATTTTTTTTTAGTAAAATGGTAATAAAAAAAAATCTCAAAGCTTACTTTAAAATTTTGAATGGATCAGTTGCAAAGGTGTAAAACACGATAAAATACATAAATGAATAATGAAAGAATTATAAACCGCCAAAATTTTCCATATAGTAGGAAAACTCTTAAAACACGTGACCTTTTAAGGATAATGTCATGTATGGGCTACCATACTTACAAAATGGGAATGTTTATACACACACACAAAAAAATTACTGGGTATAAAACAACTTTTATTGAGCTTTTCAATCTTTCATTCATAAATATAGTTTTCACTTAATACCACCCAACTGAAACATTCAGGAGAGTGAAAGACAGTTTGATGAAGAGAATTGATGCTTGTTTTATTGGAAGGGATGCATAATTTGAGCATCTATTATGATCAATAAAAGCATTTTTTATGAAAACCTGGATGGTGTGCAACTTCTGGAACACCCTCTGTGTGTGTGTGTGCGCATGTATATATCTCAATCACATTTTCAAAACACTGAAATGTGAGTATGTAGCATTTGGATTATAAACTAAATAGTGCTATTTCAAAACCAATGTTGATATATAGTAGCATACAATAACTGCTTTGTGATATATTGTTATATTACATGTCATTTAGCTCAGTCTCTACTGTAGATTATCAGACTGAAATCATGACACCCATGAGAAATCAGTGCCACTGTCTTTATAGACATTTATTTCCTATTTCCCTTACCAAAAAACGATCCAGCAGCCAGGCCACAATGCCATATCAACGCAGTAGTGAAAGTGTTAAACAGTACAACTAAACTAACATAGCCTATGGTCCACAGTAAATGAAAATGCGGAATGCCCAGATATTTAGTGAATATTAAAAACACAATAAAAACAGTTGTAAAATTAATAAGTTGGATTTGACAAGTGATTTTCATGTGTTATTTATGACATAATATCCCCACAAATTCATTTCAGCCTATTGTAAATGTAACCAATAAAGTAAATGCATAACCCAATTGACCAAATAACATGATGCTCCCGTCTTCCTGTTAAGGAGTCTATCCTGTAGTTTAAATTCCATAGTGAACAACTGCAGACAGCATAAATTTACCAAACCCATGTATATTCTTCAAAATACAAATTTCTGCCCTGATCCCATATGCATCTAAACAGTGTGGCTCTTGTGTGATCTGTCTCACTGAACAAGGACTCATAGCTGTTGAATTTGCATCTCTATAGTCTCTTAGTTACCCCCAATGTAGAACATGCCTGGAACACATTTACCAATCAGTGTTGCTTTATAAACCACATTAGGTGCCAAATATGCTTCACCTAACAAAAAATTGCTCTCACCATCACAACCACAGAAAGGGTTAGGGCCAGCCAACACTGGTAACATTCGTGTTTGACCACATTACCCACGCAGCAGCAACACACTACAAGGGCATCTCTACTGAATAATTTGTGTGGCAGAAAGTGCTTCTCCACCAAATCTAATAATTATTTTCAACATCAACATTTTTACCAACATCAGTTTTCACTGCTTTATTGAGGTGGAGTTTGACCATAAATATTTATTTATTTTTTTTTTTTAACACACACAGGGAATGCTGAAAAGATTCTAGGCCAAACAAGAAACTCCATCCTAATCAGATTTTGATAAGTTGGTTAGACTGGGAATTTTTTTTAACAGACACACACACTTCAAATAATTACAAACATATTAAAGAATCTGAATTTCACCATATATTCCACTTGGACAAGGGTGACATAAGGGAAGCATCATTTGGCAGCCTACTTCCACTTCAAAGATTTGATTCACATCTGGATTCTCCCTTATAATTTAGGATTTTCTTTTTAATGGATTATATATTGCACTCTGCATAGTAATCATAAAAAAATGACAAAAATATCAACATTTTCTTTCATTTATTATGTTAATAAAGGAGTTTAACACACCAACGGGACCAACTAATCTACTGCCCTATTAAAATGTAAAACACCAATTTCCATTTAAAAATGAATAAAGATGCTACAGTTCATTTAATTTTATATGTAAGATGTGTATGTTAGTGGGATATAGAATCTGAACAAAGTGTAAAAAAAAACAACATAAGAAATAAGACAAAGTGGGAAAGCTTTTTAATGCTCTGTTTCACCTTCATCTGTTCAAAGTATTATTATACAGCATATTTTTGTCCTATAGACCACATGAGCATTGCAGTGATATGCCTGCATAACAACACTTTGAATGCACTGGTAGTTCACTGTAACACACTTGGCTCCAATTTCAATTTAATAAAATGCCAATCTGATCAGGAGTGAAAAGGGTTAACTAAGAAAATGTATTGAGTATTCTGATCTTTCAATTCTTGACAATAAACCCAAGACCAGGTTCATACATACCACTGACCATTGCAAAAGCAATAGTAGCACAATGCAGTATATGAGCTAATCGAGATATGCTTGGAATGGGCTAATTTAAAATCTAATGGACATTAACAACTTTAATAATAATAATAAAAAACAAAATTTTGTGAGTCAATCAATTTTAAGGTGAGCAGGGTCTGTTCTAGTTTCTCTCCAGAGAAGGGAAGAAAAATCCACCACCACAATGTACTCTTCATTAGCAACCTAACAGGGTAAAAATGTACCTTGCAACAATGTCTACTTTTTTTCATTTTGTGAGAAATAAATTTGACAACACATTAGGGAAAGCAGAAATAAGCATAACATTTTCAATAGATTTAAAAAAAAAAAAAAAAAACTTGACAAGAATATTAGTGAATTGTGTAATGATTACAACTTGTTTCAGGAGAATTTATTGAGGTGGCAGGGGGCAATTGAGACGCAATACAACTGACTCGGATAAAATGGAAAGTTTTCTTCATTAGGTGAGAAGGGGTAAATTTGGGTAACTAATATTGACGAGGGATGTAGCCGAGATAGCAGACACACAAAACAGAAAATTACCCCCCCCCCACCTAGCAAGATTGTCCTGCATTTTGAAAAATCAAAAAAAGGAAAAAGATGCACTTGATCACGAATGGCTGGAGTACATGTGAAGGTTTGAATTTCTCACCTAAAGTAAATTATTTTTATTTAAATTTATTTAGCAATGAAAAATTAACCTCTAAACCTCCACAAAATGGCTAAAATTTGGTATAGCATGATGGAAACATGCTCCAATACCATTTTATCATCAAAATCAAAGTACTTTTTGAATTTTTTGTAGAACATTTGAAATTTTGATTAAAAATCTTGGCTTTTCTTGTGTCAGATTTTAATGAAATTTTCAGGACTTTTTTCACAAATGAATTATTTTAGAAATTTTTTTTTTTATATTAGAAAATCTTAAAAAAAAAAAAAAAAAAAAAAAAAAAAAAACAAAACAAAACAAAACAAAAAAAAAAAAACAGGTTTCACCACCTTAATTTTATGAAAACTTCAGAAATTCAATGTGATAATTTTTAGTGACTATATTAGCTAAAAGCAGAATTCTTTGAAGAATTTAAATCATGTTTTTAATGCAAAACCAAACCCCCATTTTACTGAAAACCTACTCTGAATTGAAAATTAAAAAATGCAATAAAACAAAGACATTATTTAGAGAAGCTTTTAATTGCTTTTATGAATAATATATATTAAGGACAATATTGTTAAAACAAATTTCAATTGGTTGGAAGGAGTTTTTTTTTTTTTAAATCATTATGGAAAAAGAAAGAAAAGGCGCCATCTACCAGCATAATGTAATTCTCTTGATTGAAAAATCTTTCAAAAATAAAGTATACTTTGCTGAAACTGAGGAATATTATTGGACTTAAAGTTCAATTAATCCAATTTGAAACAAATATTACTCTTATT
Source organism: Acanthosepion pharaonis (assembly GCA_903632075.3). Lineage (NCBI taxonomy): Eukaryota > Metazoa > Mollusca > Cephalopoda > Sepiida > Sepiidae > Acanthosepion > Acanthosepion pharaonis. The sequence goes on along the minus strand of CAHIKZ030002101.1, from coordinate 2,012,123 downwards.
GCTGAAATGCATTTTTTAACACAGAGGTAGGTGTTTATATAAAGTGTTAAAAGCTTTGATAGCTTTATTGACAACCAGAAATTTAACTATTTTTTTTCTACAGGGGATATACCTGTAAAAATTACTTGAATCCAATGTGAGCCCCCTTTTATAATATTTAACTAATCAGTAATCTTGAAAATTTAGAAAAATATTCTCTGTAATCTAATGTTTTATTGAATTTTAGGTACTTTGGCTGTTACTGTAAATTTATATTTACTATAATTACAGCACTTATTTCCTGATAATGCTGTGTATGGGTGCCTGTATTTACAAAAACCTGCAAGTTTATACACACAAAATTGAATTGTAGTAAGCTTTTCCATTTAGGATTAGTAAATATAGTTTTTACTTAACAATACCACCTAACATCTGCAAAATAAGACAGAATTTTAAAAAATTTAAAACTTTATATATTATTCTAATTAAAAAAAAAAAAAAAAAAAAAACCCTGTAAAAATTCATTATTCATCAAAAAAAGATTTTTTGTCAAGATAATAGTGTTCATAATATATCTTATTTATAAAAGCAGCTAAAGCTTTTCTAATTAAATAATGTTAGTTCTATAGCAATTTTTAATTTTATGATTCAGAGCAGATCTTTGGTATCCCCCACCCCCATGGTTTAAACTCCTTAGTTCTGTCTATAACCAATATAAACATTAAACTGTACAAAAATGAATTTCTCTAAATTTAATAAAATTAAGTAATGGTGAACAGATTTTCTAAAAATTTGGAGGTACCTATTTTTTTTTTTTAAATTGCATTTACCCCAAGCAAAACAGTAAAGCCACAAGGAGTTAGTGGGCATGGAAGTATTAGAATACAGAAACCTTACTAATGAGCAAAAGCAAAAAGAGTAATTAGAAAAACAGTAGATAGCAATTGACATTGCATTTAAATTTTTGAAGATTGAAGTTGACGGGAAAGCATGGAGCTGGAATGGAGTTCTACAAGTGAGAAAAGAAACTGTTAGCATAGAATTATCATTACATCTAACCAACTCAACTGATGAGACCCCATTGCCAGCCTAGTACTAAGCTTAAATTCATAAAGTCTAGGTACCATAGTGAAGAGCTTATGTGAACAATTACTATGAAAGTATTTATAGAAAAGGCACAGAGCAGCAACATTGTGGTGGTGGAAGTAACTGAAGCTGAGATGCCAGACCAAGACCAATAATATTGCTGATTATTCTTTGGATTTTATCAAGGATCTCTAGATATATATATAACAGAAGTACCAGACCATGTGGCAGAAATATTCTAAGCATGGATGAATGGTAGACATATAGATATTAAGACAGACTCTAGGAAGAAAAATTATCTAGCACAATAGTGAACCAACTTTCTTAGCTAATGACCTAGCAACAAATTCAATTAACATTAGCCCGAGAAGGTGCAACAAGTTACTCTCCTGGAAGGTCAGTATCAAACATTATGATAGAAGGTAGAAAGAGGTCTCTGAAAATGATTAATAGGAAGCAGTTTAGTTTTGGAAGTGTTAAAATTAATAAGATTGAATGTTGTTTTTGACATTAGCCACTAATTTGACCATATCGAACTGGTCAGAGTTACTGGTGAGACAGGAATAAATGGTTGTGTCATTATATATATATTACACACACACCACTACATCCCAAACTATCACGGATGGGATCAAAAAAACTAAATGACCATAACAACAATTCTGAAGCCTGAATATATAAGAAACTTTACCATAACAGCTGCCAATGATAGTATATTAGTAAAACCCCCAGAAATTAAAAAAACATGAACTTAAGACATCAGAAATAATTTTAACCACAAAAATGCTTCAGATGAAAAGTTCACAAAAGTGCTTTAAGAGATACTAGCTCACATAGACATGCCTTAAATTTTTCAAATTTCTTAAGCCAATATATTTACCGAGCACCTGAGTACAGTGAGAGTTTTTATGATCAGTTTTTTTTTTTATGTAACAAAATGGGGGCACCATACATGGGTAATAAAACATGCATTTAAGGTGAGCATTAATACTATATATAAGTAAATTTCTCCTGAGAGCATTAAAATCCTTGCCAAAAAAATTCAGTTGTTGCGCTATACATGAAGTTGGCTTATCCATCAGCATATACAGCTATAAAAATGAAAGACATTAAATTCACTTTTGTTTAAGAACACACTAAAAATTTACATCACTTAGAATATTCTTTAATTTTTTTTTTTTTTAACACGGAAACATTTAATATTTTAGAGTGATCTCTAATTCAAATTTGAATGCTTAATATTTTTTTCTCAACTTTACTTTTTTCTGCATACAAATACAGGCTTCTAAATAAAATTTTTACATTTTTCCCTGAGAAAAATGAAAGAATGAAATGCATTTGTATAAAAGGGTTTTCCTCTTTTTTATCTTTCTGATATTACACTATTGCTTACAGAATACAAGTCCCAAGTGTCACTCAAAGTAGATGGTTACTGAATATTACCATCTACCAGAAGTGCGTATTATGAGGATAGGTAGGATAGCATCTGACTCCAGATAAAATGGATAAGATGGCAATGATTGGAGAAGCATACTCTTGTAAATCTGTTACACAAAGCAGTGGGTTTTGTGAAGCTGCCTGAATGGAACCTCCATATTACCAATGGAATATGAAGGGAATGAGGAGGCTACAACTGTGTACGTGGCCCGACAGATCTTAGCTGTAAATGTCTGAACTAATAGTACTAAAGAATGTAGCTTGTCAGAGCACTTTTATGTAAATAGCAATAGAGTACCAAGAGGCTTGCAAGGTTTCATCTGTGGGGAAGTGATTGTAGAGTGGAAAATAATCATCATTCACAAAGTAATGTAGACACTTTTGGATTCTATCAAAACCCTGTCAAGTCTTGAAAGAGAAGATTAGGTAGTCCATGTCCAGTAATTAGTCCTATATATATTATATGGTTGGCTGTTCGTCACCAGTATGTGATTTATACTGCAACTATACTGAGCAGACCTTAGTTACAGTTTCTAGCATTATCAGTAGTTGGACAAGGCCAGTATGCTCAAAGCCTCAGCTACAATGGCTTGTGATTCGAATCCAAACTTCATGCTTGGAATGAGAATATTCTCATTACTTAGCCACATGCACTCTCTCTCTCACAAACTTTTACAATTCCCAAGCTATAAATAACATGAATTGTCAGCAGTTAGCAGATTAGCAACATCACTAACCATGAAGATCAAAGAAGGGAAAAAGAATATCTGAAGATTTCTAAACTTGTACAATTAGAAGTGACAAGTTTATCAAATTTTAGATTTACCAAGGGTTTACTTTCAATATGAAAAAAAAAAAAAAAAAAAAAAAAAAAAAGCACTCATTATCAAAGATAATATTCTTACGCATAGTATTTTCATCAATTAAAATCCAAGTTTTTTTCAACAATAGATAGGTAGTGAAAATAAAGACATACTACTTACTTCTTTGTTCAAATAAGAAAGTAAGGATTCTGTTTCATTTAAAAGTGTAACAACACATTTGCCTCGAATATGAGTAGCTGGCAAAGTCTCAACTTGTCTTGACAAGAAAAGCTCCCGATGCTTTAACTGGTGACGTTGTTTTTCAGTAATATCATCATTCACTTCTTCAGAATCATCTTCAACTGATGTAACTGAAATAAAAAAAATAAAAAATAAAATTTAGAACAAAATATTTATAAACAATCATAGAAACAATTATTAAATTGCAAATCATAAAAAGTAATGGTGTTGGATTTAGTATATAAACAGTATACCTTAAAGTGCATAAGTATATTTCAAGTGTTTATATAAGACCAACTAAGTTACAAACCTGCTTCAGTTTGTTTTTTAAAGAGAGCCAAATCTAGCTAACCCATACTTTTAATATTGCAACATGACTTTACAAATATTTATACTTACAGCTTTTACATATTACTAAGCATTTAGTTTATAATTCAAAAGGGAATAACATTAATAAGAATTAGTATAGGTTTTGCCTGGCAAAATAAAATGGATTCCTAGAAGAATATAGAGTGCAAATTAAGATTAAACTACCATTTTCCTACATCAGACATGAAAAAAAGTCCAATATAAAAATTTATTTAAAGCAAAATTAGAATGATTTAATTGTTGTTTTTCAAGCCAGCCAAGTAATATAGCAGAAAAAGAATTTCTAGTTATTAAAAAAAAAAAAAAAAAAAAACCAACATGCAATATTCTATATTTGGTATTAAAGGACAAAGATGATGGTATTTGGGACATAAGATTAGAACCCAAAAATTAATTAAGAGTTAAGGAGTATGAATTTCTAGCCCATTTTAAACAGTCCAAATATTGAAAGCACTATAAAATTTTTTTTGGGATCATAGAGAGAGAAAGAGTCAAATGTTTCAGACTCAGGCGCACACACAAAACAGGATCCAACACTACTCTGTATAAGCTCACATGATGGTTGAAGAGGGCAGATTCACTGAAAGAGGAATTTGTTTACATCAATCATTTGGGAACATGGAGAAAGATAACTCTAGAGCTAATAGAAGAGGTAAAGAAAAAAAAGTGATGGTCAAGTATACATACCCGCTGAAGTAGCTGTAGGAGGAGTTGGTGCCGAGGTTTCATGAGGAGAATCTTCAGAAGCTTCTGAGAATGGAAATTCTGTGGAGAAAATATTAAATGTCAATCAATTTTTATACTGAAAGAAAATACAGTAACAATATTTGAGTGGATAGGAGAATCATTTTGGTCAAATTAATTTACTGGAAAAAAAAAAAAAAAAAAAAAAAATACAAAATTTTTTTTCCCCAGATTTAAATTAAATTTTCATTAAATTTGCAATCCCTTAACAGAGAAACATTACAAATTATGCCAAAGTACCCTATGCCCTGCGATATCAGTTTTTAACTTTAACAGATTATCGCCGAAAAGAAATATTTCAGGTTAGTAAATCACCCAAAGTGATATATTCTCTATAAACAATAACTTACATATATAAAATGAGAGGGAAAAAAAAAAAAAAAAAAAAAAAAAAAAGTGCAAAGTAAAAACTATATTACCCCTTTAACATATTGAAGCAGTTAAAGTAATTAACTTATGATAAAAAAGGGGAGATCTTTGACATTCTTATAAACAGTTTCTAGTCCCGAACCACTTCAAAGAAATCTTTCACAAATCTACAGTATTATTCTTCAGTTATCAAAGTATTTTGGCCTGGATTTTTTCATTTCAGCTAAAATAAAATTCTAGTTTTCATTTAATGAATTCTTTGAAGAATTTATAAAATATACTGACTTATAACTTTAAAAAGAGCCATTATCATTTCAAGAATTGCTTGTACAGTACTAGCTGTATTTTCCAGATGTGGAATGAAGAAAAAATTTGAAATCAAATCTAACATTTTCCAATTATCCAAACAAAACCATTCTAATATTTTATCTCAGACAAACATTTTCAGAATTTAGAAAACCATACTATAAACATTTGATAAAAATCAGTTCAATTAATTAATAATTTTCCTTTCATACAAAACATACATTTGAATTGTCACACATTGAAACTCTCAGAAATAAATGACTAGTTCAAAGCAGACAACACCGGGTATGAACACCTACATTGGCAGTACTGTTAAACATAAATACACTAGAAAATGTTGAAAAAGATGACGATGATATTGCTCATGTTGAAGTGCAACAGCCCCAGTGCTGAATTTTAAGCACCAAAGCAATGATAATGTTTAACAAATGTTAAAGTTGGCTGCACTGTCAACCAGAAGCAAAAAAGAGAGAGACTAGATGAAAAGTGACACTTTTTTCATTAAACTTAAACTGTAAAAATAACTTGAACAAAGGATTTGAAGATAATAGAAATGTTAATTTATTTTATCTTTTGTTTTAATAATTTAGATAATTACCTGAAATGTTGAATTATCCAAACATTTTTCAACTCCTGTCCCAAGGTGTCCAGATAATTGAGGAAGTACTGTACTATGCATATTTGATACTTTGTTGCTACCATATTTCAATTGATAGCTTTTCTTCAGTAAAGAGAAAGGTCTCACAAAAGAAATGACTAAAATACTGACTAGCTTGAACCATTCTCAGCAATTCAAGTAATACAGCCAATACCATTCTTAGCAACTAAAATTTGCTATATTTATAAGAGGAGACTGTGCAATATCAGAGTTAGAGCATTTATAAATATATATGTGAAAATGAGATTCAACACTACATGGTGACTGTCAGTTTTACACCTCACAACTTCAGGATTCTATCTTTATATATGAAGATGCTCTACAGTTATCTCTTTGCTGAGTTAAGAAAAACAAGCTGTAGTGAAATCTACACTGGTCTGATTTATACCTTACCAAGAAGTTATACATTGTTTCCTTCAATTTCCTCACTCTCCAATAAAATTTCCTATTGAAACTTCATCCAAGATAGGGTAATATAAACCCTTTTCTTTCTAAATACAAAATTTTCTATTTTCCCTCTGGATATGGCCTTTTAAGGTTTTTAAAACCTGATTTTAAGGGGATGACCAGTTCATTCTTTAGTCTTCTCCACATTTGCATGGCATGTTATGTAATTTTTATGTCAAATATTCTTAATAAAGAGATTGTGAAGAGTGGGTTATGCTATTAAAAAAAAAAAAACAAACACTGTTCTTATATGCGATAAGGTCATTTCCCAGTCCCAGGATTATTTGCAGCATTGTATTTGCAATATGAAAGTTATCATACAGAATAATAAAAAACATGAACAGAAAATAATAATTTAAATGAACTAATTATTCACTTATGTAGCATTGCATAATAATTTGTCAAACTTCAAGCAATCTGGAATAGAGAATTCTCTTTAAATCCTACAAATATAGAATCTACTATAAAGAAAAATAGTTCTAGGTGAAGATGTTGAAAGAGATCTTTGATCTGGACAATCTTATCAGTTTAGATTCTTGTGTTGAATCCCTTTTTCTTTATGTTTTTAAGTCAATATTACCTTGTTCAAAAATTACTTCTTGCATTGAGCAAAAAGAAAAAAAAAAAAGATGAGTATTTAAATGCTAACCAATGTTTCTTTCCCAGAAATTCTAAACCAGATTATAGTAAACTAGTTGAAAAACTAAAAAAAAAAAAAAATTCCTGGAAATATTGCATGTATAGGTATTTATTTCATGTTAGGAAAGCATTCAATTAGTAATGACTTAGACAATTGCAAATTCTTTCAAAATATAAATCCATATATTTAATTAAAAAAAAAAAAAAAGTTTCTGAAGCTTTAGTAGTGTTAAAAGTTAAAAAAAAGTGTAATGAATAAATAGTTAATTTTTCTTAAGAACAATAAAAATGAAGCCCAAAACATCTGAATTTGTAAACCCATGCACAGAGAATTATACAAAAAAAACAAAACAAACAACATTCATTATATAAACTGTATTTCCTTTTGAGTAAAATATAACTAGTATGTAAAGAAAATAATTCTGTATAATTTCAGTTCAATTAAAATAGATTTGTTTAATGAGGGAACTAAGAAATAAATTATTTTTAGGGAATGTATTTTTATAAAAAAAACAAACAAACACAATTTCAGCTTTTTATCACAGTAGTTGATTTAAAGCATTTGGTAATTTTCTGTGCAAACTTTATTTTCTGTAAGAGTAAATATTGGCATGAAAAACTAATTTTTTTCTTTACTCAAAGAGAATACAATGAGTAAATTGACAAATGTAGAAAACTAACAAGCAAAGAGAAAACAATGCATGATACAAGCTGCTACATTTCATATTGTTCTAATCTAAAGAGTGACAATTTTCTTTTGATTTGATGCACAAATAGTCTAAGATTGATGCAGTTTTTATCTCAAGTGATTCTTTATATTTTAAATGATACTACTACATTTATGTGCCATGTTACTTCAGAATGTGGGTGATCATAAGCTCTTCACACCTTCCTATCTCTTGTATCTAAGCATAACCCCTCCCATTCTGCTATCTATTATATAAGTTCATTAGGTACTTGCCATTTCCCTCTGATCCTCTTGCATTTAATGTCTTCAGAGTATTAAATTCTCCAAGCCCTCTCTCCTTACATGCCCCAGAAATTTTTACAGTCTTATTTGATTAAGTACAAGTGCCCTTTTCGTTCCCATTTTCCTCACATGATTTGTTCACACAGGGCCCAAGATTAATATTAATACCATCTGATAGAACATTAGTTTCTACAACTGATTTTGTTTTCTGAGATGATGCTGGGTTAATACAAAATCTTTTAATGAAAATTTCATGATTTCTCACTAACAGTGGCATTTTTTATTTAATAAGTGACACAAACACACACACACATCCTTCCAAAGGATGTTTTTTTTTAAAACTAGGAATGAAATCTGGATGAAAAAGTTAAAGGACTTAAATTTAGACATTTTTGTTATTTAACTCTAAATACAAAAAACATAGGATCTTTAAACAAGAAAAACGTTTTAAGAACTAATTTTGCTTTAATGTTCAAAGCAAGAAAATTAATTTTCTGTAAATTTTTTATTAAAAAACTTGAAAGAACTATTAACAGACATTGATGGTTTATTCTAGTCATAAACTATATTGAAAATATAAGAATTTAAAAATTGATAAACTATTGATCTGGTTGTATAGGTTTCTAAGGATCCCCAACCCACCACACTCTAGCCCAGAGGAAAGAGGAGGAAGGGGGAGAGAGAGAAAAGAAAAGCATTTTTAAGCAGGAAGTACCCAAGGTTAGCAGGCCAAACTTCTCAGTTTGTAGAAGTGAACTGTTCTCTGGGATTAGATTCCAACAAACTGCTATCTCTGTCATAGTTGAGCTAGTAGAGCTCATCTCCCTGCTTCAGACATATTTTACTTTAATTTCTTTTACAAATTTAGTTTGAGCCTGTTTGCTTTCCATTTTGAGTAGACGATATTCACACCGAGTAATATGCCTGTATTTCCCTCTTTACTGGAGTCCTATTCATTAATGGTGCTGGAGGTAAACAGTTTTCAGGTTGGTGTTATTAAAACTGATAGTCAAGGATCTGAACCTTAGAAGAACTACTGGGCATGCTATTTCACCAGCAGGTGTATAATACTGGGGCTATTGCACTACCATTTTTTGCATAGGATGTGGACTATGCAGTAATTTTCAGTGAAACCCCTTGTCACAGGATAAAGTGTACAGTTATGGTAAGTACTTCCAGTCAATTTAATCCATGTAGTGGATACATTTACTACTTGTGGGTGTGGCCATTTTGCTACCTTGTCTGCATCTGTTCCAATATATCTAATCAACATGTCCACAACAAAATCACACAGAATAACCAAACAGTCCCCTCCCCCATAAATGTAGATCTACACCAATGTGAGGGAGGTCTATGATCCAACTTTCCAAAAACTGAACTCCATCTTCATGGAGGTCAAACCTGACCTCATGTTCCTGTCTGAAACATTCTTAGTCTGTCTATTCTAGTCCAGGAATCCTCATTCTCAGGCTACTTTCTCCTAATAATTAAACAAGATCCTCAAAACTGCCAAGTCTTCAGCCCATATATGGCAGAGACCCCAATTTCCTATTCACATGCTTTCATGCGATCCTTATACGGTGTCTTTCACAGGATGATTGAATGGTAATGTTTGACAAAATAGTTGATAAGATTGAAGATACCCTCTATGATCCTCTCTCAGCAAGGAATCATACTTGTAGTGATTTCAACATTCAACCCAAGGAGTGATTAGGCCATTTAAACAAAACCGATGAAGGCAGATACTGACATGATTTCATCACTTATGAACTGCCTCAGATTGCAAACCACCTAGACATCTGGTCCTGAAAAATTCTCCACAGAAGTGTTACCTCTCTTGGACACTCACTGATCAATGTTGATGCCATGTCAAAGGTATTTCTTGATGTCCCATTTCATAGAACAATATTTTGGTATTCCAAAATTGACTGGGATAGCTTCCACTGTAGAAGCTCATCTTTCAAACTGTCTAGTCTGTTAAAAGTTACTTTAAGAATGAATAAAAATAAGAACATTTTTGTGTAAAATTATTCAAGGTGATTTAATGGAGATATTTAAATAAAAATATAGTGATTTTTATAAAACAAAGTAAAAATCAATGTGTTTTTTTTTGTTGTATTTATTCATTTTAAAACTAAGATTTTATTTCTACAAACTCTGATCTTTATAACTAAGACCCACCATGCCATATACACAGAATCAAATCATCCTCATTCCCTTTGTATTTCCATAAGTAGGAAGTTCCATTCAGACAGCTTCTTCCCAAGAACTGTGAAAGACTCCCAAGAGGATGCTCCCCCAATCACTACAATCTTAACCTCTTCAAGTCTATCCTACATGTCTGAATAACCTGCACTTATATCCTCCTCATACAGCCACCTCTTTGAGTGACTCTTGTATAGGGTGGACAAAAGTGGATATACTTACATATTTATATAAATCCAATTACATCAAAGATATTAATTTCTCAAGAGAAGTTAGATTCTTGAACATATCTAGCATATGAAGTTTAAATGCTTAACTGTTGGAGACAGAGACAAAGATGAAACAAGTTAAATATAAAATGGTAAAAAATTATGTTTAGAAACAAATTTTTTTTTTTTTTTTTAAAATAAGTTGACCAAGCATCTTCAGACACGTTCTTGATGTCCTTTTCTACAAATATTTTCATGGCAACTACTCTGACAAGTTTTCTCCCGAGTGCCCTGAATACATGAATTTAAATGTGTTATTAGATTAGCATCTAGGTCCCACACTTTTACTGTTAAAATAGCTAAATGCAACTGCCACTTCTACTCCAACAGTTTTTCTTGCATTTACCACCTGTGGAACCCTTCATTTCCCTTGCTAAATACAATCTTCAAAAAGTTAAATGCAATGTCAATCACCATCTTCTGTCTTCTTGAATCCTTATTCATTGTTTGTTCTTTCCTCAATCCTCCCTATTATCAGTCTTTTCTTTCACTCTTTGTACCCCTCTGGTACTAGCAGCATTCCTGCTTTGCTTGGAGTTAAAAAAAAAAAAAAAAAAAAAAAAAAAGGAAGTGATTTTAAATGATTTCGGTTCACACAGTGATTAAAATTTACAACATATATACATATTGAAATGTGACATTTCAATAAGGTTGGTATGTAAATTGTGAATTTTAAATGTTTTTATAAAAAAGCGAAAATGTAGATAAATGAGATGCTTTTTCTTCATTTGTTGTTCTTTAATTATCAGACCAGTACATAAAAGATATGTGCCATTTATGAAGCTGGTGCCATAGCCGAGAGTACTGTTTGTAAGTGGTTCTCTAGGTTCAGAGGTGCAAATTTTGATTTGGAAGACTAAGAACATTTTGTCAGGTCTGCTAACATTGATGATAGCCAAATTGAAATAATCCAGGTCTCAAATGATCATGAGCTGTGTAAGGAATTTGAAAATACCTTAATATGTGAATTGCTATGTTTGTGTGCTTTATGATTTAGCAAAGAAAAATTTAATGAACCACATCTCAATCTGTGATTCTTTACTTAAATGCAAGAAGACCCATTTTTAAAAATAATGACCATAAGCAAAGAAAAACGTTTACAACAATGCAGAGCAAAAATAGATCCTTTGGAAAATGAAATGAGCCACCACAAGCCACTCCAAAAGCTAATCTGCATCCAAAGAAGGTGATTCTGTGTATTTGGTGAAAGAGTGTATTAAGAGTTCTTCTGCAAAATCACATATTGAATTCAGAAAAGTAATGTTCCCAGTTGGACTGAACAAAGGCAGCAACTTGATGAAACACACCTGGAATTGGCCAATCAGAAAAGTGTAATTTTTCATCAAGATTATACCAGATGACATGTTTCTTTACAGACCTGACAGGAATTGGTACAGCTTAGCTGGAACATCTTACAAGATCCAACTTACTCACAAAACCCTGTACCTACAGATTACCACTTATTTCTATCCCTACAAGATTCTATTATTAGAAAGAACTTCAGTTCTCTGGAAGTCTGTAAAAGCCATGTATACCAGACCATTAGCCAAAAAGATGCCAAGTTCTGGGAGGATGAAATAATGAAGTTACCTCAAAAATATCAAAAAGGTACTGGAACAAAATGGTACATATGTGTTTGAATAAATTCATGTACAATTATCTAGGTATTACCTCTGATATTAATTTAAACATTACAAACATTTGTTCCAAATCAATAATTTTGAATGCATTCAAAAAAGATCACTAGATTGTATTGTCACAGTTGTCCTGTCACTACGCATTTAAAAAAAAATCCTAAATTTACATATTTTCTTCATTGATTCAAACAAAGTTAAAATGTGTTTTATATTTTAAGAAATGAAACCATGTGATTGAGAAAAAAGTCAACCAAACAAATACAAGTTTTTACTAAAACGTTTGCTTTCTTGCAGAGCTATAAAACTAGAGTTACGACCATATTAGATTACTAAAATCTTCTTATGGTGTATTGTACAGTAAAGCTGAAACTTCTCTTGCATAACTTTGAGTATTGAAGCCATGATAACCTGAAAGAGTACCATTAGAATACCTCAAATATGTACTAATGAGGCCATGCTTGAAAGACCAAAGTAAATGTACATAGACCAGCTAAAACTACATTTGAACAAAAGACATGAGAGAATTAGAGGTTAAAACTTCTCCAAATTTTGATTTTTATTATCTAAAAGATAATGATGCTGCTGTACAGGATGACTTTGAAGTTGTGTACTACGTGCCTTTTCTGGAAAACCAAAAGTCACATGCTCTTAATTAGACCAACTGAAGGTAGAAAATTTATATATGTTCAACTTGAATATGAATATTCACTACACAGAGTTTGAGAAGCTTTCAGTTATCTGCAATATGCACAAGTTTACTGTACCTTTGCATTACTATCTTCTCCAGGTTTTAATACAATTCTTGCAATTACAGAGGAAAACAATATTTTATAATTTTTTTTAATTTCAACACAAACTGAAGAAACCTAATACAATAGAAAAAATGAAGAACTTTTTATTAAAAAATAAAAAAAATAAATAAAAATGTAGAATATTAAAAAAAATTAAAATGTATAAGTTGCTAATTAACATTTTTTTTTTTTAGTAGGAAGTAATGCTCAGTCATAGATGTCAACATGCAGTACTCAAAAGGTACGTTGCTGAGACGAAAAATAAGGCATCATTGCACTTCCGAGAGAGAGAGATTGTATTAGAAAAAATTTTATTTAAATATTTTTCTGAAGACCAAATATTAAGACATTGTAGATGATTGGCAGAGATTATTATATCTAAGTAAGTGAAGCAGCTAATTCACAAATCAAGAATAAGGAAAACTTCAGTAGGAAGCAATGCTCAATTGTAGGTGTCAACATAAAATACTCAAAAAAGTACTTTACAGAGACGAAAAATAGGACATCATTGCACTTCCAGAACAAAAAACATTGAAACACCAGAAACAGTTTCATTCAAATAGGAATCACTAATTTTTCAGAAGACTGATTACTCATGGTAAAAATTTGCAAGGATAACCCTCTTATATTCAAATAGTGCTTAAATATGCATACTTATTCTGTAAAATTTATCAAAACTCATCAATACTGAGTGATGAAAAAAAAAAACAATCAGATTCAAACAATTTAATAGTATTTCTTTATAATTTCATACCACTTCCTGCTAGATCAAATAGGATAAGTAAATACAATTAATCATTTGTAAGGAATTGAAGAGATTAACATTCACAGCTTCACATGTTAATTTTGAATTAAAGGAAATTGTCCAATTATTGACAAGAATTACACCCCTTAAACTATAATAAATAGTACTTCACTATTTCTGTCACATTGCCTAATAAATAATCATGAATAGACTTGAACAATAGTTAATAAATTAACAAATACAGGTAATCATTCAGAACTAAAGCAGACACCATTACATTATGCAAACTATTATTTTTTATTTAAATATACTAGACTTGGTTTAGCTTACAGCATAAGTCATTAAACAATGGCCAGGGACAAACACACAAGTATAAAAAAAAAAAAAAAAAAAAAAATTAAATGCATTTTAGAAAATGAAATCTTCATTCGTGAAGCTTTAAATTCCAAGCTAATTTAATATTCCCAACAAGCAAAATACTTTGGTGTATACTTAGTTTAAATTGATTGGAATTTTTCTCTCTCCTTATCAGTAAATGTTGTCCATATTGACAGATTTGTCAACACAAAATAACCCTCTTTTGTAAAATAAAATCTTTTAAAAATAAAATACTTTTCTGACAAAAAAAAAAAAAAAAGAAAGAGAGACAAAGACAGACTGTTTTTCTGACATGTTGAGTGATTTATTGAGAGCTTGATATTTAGGAAATTTAAGGGAAACAGAACTGAATGAAATTACTTGAATATAAAATGAATGTCTTTTTGCTTGTGATTATATAGTCATTTTTTTTTTTTTTTTTAAAACTACCCAGTAATCTGAAAAAATACAAATATTTTAAGCTAATATTTACTATTAGAAAATTACGAATAATTTTTAATTATAAATATTTCTTGTATTTTTTTTTACATTACAAGTATCCATAATCCTCAAAGCAATTAAAATATTTTAATCAAAAAAATTAGTCTTTTTTTTCTTTTTTTATTGGATTTTTTATTTTACAATCCAGGATAAATTGTCTGAAACTGCAAGACCCAAAACTTTTCATGATGTAAATCATCCAAAAGATGTATCCATATAATAAATATAACCATTATGCGATAAAAAAATATATCCAAATTTATTGATAAATTTAAGGTCCGGTCTTGATGTAAAAAATTAAAAAAAAAATAATAAATAAATAAATAAAAAAAATAAAATAAAATAAAACCTTAGGTTTCCTCTTATCGATCATACAATTTCATGGTTTTAGCAAATTTTGGGAAGTGGATAGAACTGAGAAATTTTAGAATTGTTTAAACAACATTTCAGTGTTCATCTCATCAAGATGAATATTGCTTTTTATACTTACAGTTTATTATTGATAAAATTGCAGATTACATTTGATAAACAATGTAAACTTTGAGAGTTATTGTGAAAATATTCGAGCTCTGCACTAATATCAACTAAACACCTTAATGCAGATGCAAAGAAAAAGAAGAGAGAGAGAGAGAGAGAGAGAGAGCAAGAGATCAAATCAACACTGACATTTTTTTCTCTCTCAAAAGTACAAAAGCGCCATAAGGGGGGGGCACAATAAACCTAGGTATTTCATTACAAAGACAGCTTAACTGCAGTTAATATTATATATATATATATATATATATATATATATATATATATATATATATATATATATATATATATATGTATGTGTTGCGATAGATAGATTGTCATCTAAATTGCGCAAAAGTGAAGATACCGACATCTCATTTTAACAGATATATACCAGAATTACACAAAAATATCTTGAAATACTAAAAGAGTAAATTTATTCAATAAAATTGCCATTGACTTCAAACATGGCCTCCAGACAACTTTGAGACCTGCAAGTCATCTTGACACTATACTTGTTTAAATTGGTGAATGTGATAATCCTTGACTTCATTTCATCTTTGGTCTTAAAGTTTTGTTGGTCTCTCGCTCAACTGTGCCCCACACATAATCAAGGAATTGCAGTCTAGGGAGTTAGGTGGGCTGATGTAAAGGTGTGATGTGGTCACAGAAATTGTCTGACAGCCATGAATTGGCTCTCCTGCTTGTGTGGCATGATGCAGATTCCTGTTGCCAGACATAGGGTCTTCCATCAACCATCCCCTTCACCCAGGGCAGCACCACCTCCTCAAGGCACTTGTAGGCCTCCATGTTGAGTCTGAGGACCTTGTCGACAAATTTGGGAGTTCTTTTTATCAGAATGATCAGAGTGAGTTTTCTGAACTGCCATACTTTTGTAATCACCATTAAACTCATCCAACTCTTTCCAAATCATCTGCACTGACACCCAAACACTGAAATATCCATTTAGGAGCTTCTGGTGTGAAATGCCGAGTAGTACAACATGCAGTTTCCAAATTTATGGTGGAGCTAATTGTGTCGTGGTGCTCCTTTTCCCATAGATGGTGCCCAACTGCCCCTACTATACTGTGCAGTTGACAAAATCAAAAACAGTGTGGATGTGCAAAATAAAAAAAATGGCAACAATTTAGCCAACACACCATACTATATATATATATATATATATATATAACTGCTATAGATTACAAGAAACCTATACCAAGGGGAAAAAAAAAAAAAAAAAAAAAAAAAAAGCAATTAGTTTTGTGTTTATTCAGATTAAATGTTTCAGGAAATCCTTGTGATTAAATTTTAAATTACAGATCCTGGTTAGTAGCTAGTTTATGTTTTCTGCTACAATCAAATATTAGTCAAAATTGATTAGCTTTTATCAAATTCCATCATTAGTTCTTATTTATGAATTTTTGAGAAATAAGACATCTGTTACAAATTCTTGCAATTTGCCTTGTAACAGTATTACTTTGGGATTATAATGGTCATGGAACAAGCACCTAGGAAAGGAATAGGAAACTTGGAGAAAGTAATGATCTACTGTAGATGACAACATACTTTGCTTAGAGAGACAAATTATAATTAAAGTTTGATAGTGCATTTAGAAAATATTAAGATGGAAAAAAATACTAAATACAAAATATTAGTAATAATGTCAGTCATTGAAAGTAATTCAAAAAGGTCAAAAATAAAGCTGCTTCCCCACAACCCATCAAATTAAGTTATAATCAAAGCTGAATCTTCAAGTTTGGTGAACAGATTTTCTTCATAGAACAGTTTAGATTAAAATAGATTTACTATAATACACTTTTTACAAAAATGGGTAAAAGACTATATTCCAATTATAGTCAAAGGAGGATAAAAAAAAACAAAATAAAAAAAGCACCCCACGATCACCACTAAAAAAATTTCACCCCAAAGCAATATCAAAAAAATAACATGAAAAAAGCAACATTATTTACAAATGTATTAAAATATTCATTAATAATCCTTGAAATATTTACATCTTCTAATAGTATTATTAGAGGCCAGTTACAGACCTCAACAAAAAGTAGTGTTTAATCTCAGAATATCAATGTTCATAAATATTTATAAAAGGTAGAAGAAAAAAAATAAGGCCTATATTCAATCACTAAGTTTATATTTTTTTCCCATTAATTTCACCATTTTGTGAAAATCTTAAAAATGCTCAGTGAAAAGCATGTCAACATGCAGCACTACACAGTGCTTGTCTGATGACGAAAAATTTGTAGCATCACAGCATTTTCAAAAGGTAAAAAAAAAAAAATCTATCTTATTCTTGCTGTCAAAATTGTAAACTCATAAATATGAATACTTTTAAAAGTTATAGAGCTAATGTTTCTCACGAGTTGTCATTTCAAAGTAATATTTGTATTTTAATCTAGCAATTCGATCAGTCTCACTCCCAACCATTTGCTTCAAATAATACTTTTTCATGCAGAAAATAAAACTATTTAGCTCTAACCTGATAGTATGAATATGAGCATAGAATATTTATATAGGTTACAGATATTTAATAAGCTTACTTTAGTCCAACACTCAGGAACATGTTCAGGAACACAGAAAAGCTCTCAGTCCAATTCATTTTTATGTTTGGTCATTCATTGAAATACTGATTTTGCAAAGTGGATCAGGCTAAGAATTTTCAGTACCTCATTGTAGAGAGGGCTTCCTCACTAAAATCACTTTTTGAACAGTCTGGCTTTTAGTGAGACTTGAACTATCCAGTCACAAAATTTTGGTTGATTGATTTTACAACTAATCAACTCTTGTTGAGTTATTTAATATTAAATTTTGTGTGAGGATAGAACTTACTTAATCAGTATTAATAGCAAATCAGATAACCCATGGTGAGATGTCTTCTAGTCACCAGAGAAGGTTCATGTTTGAGAACACTAAATATGAAAGTAATTTCACGGATTCATTAAAATTTCTATGTATAGGATGTATCTAACATCTCATATATAGATACAATTCAACTTTCTTCATCCAAATTCCCTAAATATGTTTCTCAGAGATCATGAGAAATGCATAAACATTAATAATAAATAGGCAATTGCACTGATCCAAGAATACCAAATATGCTCAGTAAAAAATTGTCAACATGCAGCATCACTTGTGCTTGGCTGATGACGAAAAATATATAACATCACAGCATTTTGGAGGGAAGAAAAAAAAAAGTTAAATACATGATAAAAATTACATCAGTCAAAGAATGCATCACATTTACAATCATGCATAGACCACTGTAACACTTAATCATTGATCAGATTCAAGTGTATTTCAAAAAGGATTATTTTAAAATTTAGTATTATCAAGTAGACAATGGCTATATCCAACTTGGAGATGTGGGATGGCATAACTATTCACAAGCAAGGGACAAGGAGAAGAATGGGGTGGGGAAAAAAAAAAGTTGCAGAGTGAATTAGGTTCACTTCACCTAAATGCTCTTGGAAAAGGCATGATTCTACTTCTCCCTGAATCATCCAAAGAACAAATATTTAGACAAAATGTCTAATCACTAGCATGTCATGACAGCTGATGTAGACAAAAGTAGATAATTGAGAACTTGACTTGTCAATAATAACTTACTCTGGCCAGGTAGTAGCAGCAAATAAGCTGTTACTCTCATAGCCAACCTTGATAAGAATCTATTCAATTATACCCAACCTCACAAAATTAGTAAGCTATTAAACTTCCAATTACTATTTTTTCTGGAAGCAGAAAATTCACTTGCTATGTCTACATTTCAGTATATGACATTTAGAAAACCTGAAATAATTTGCTCAGATTTGTTTCTATATTTAACTAAATTTAAATTGAAAATGCAGGCTTTTTACTTGCAATGACAAAGAAAAAAAATAAAAATAAAAAAAATGTTTGTAGGATTACAAAAATTGGAAAGATGATTACTTGTTATTCTTAAGAACTATCAACAAGTGAGCAGTTGTTTCAAGAATGAATCACCTGAAGTGGGCAAGGAAACAATTTCATGAACATGAAAATTGTACAAAAATAATATAAGAGTTAAAGCAAAGAACCTGAAATTTGATAAAGAAATAAAAGGAAAAGGTAAATTCCCACAAACACATTATTTTATTTTATATAAACTGTGGTTGGAGTTTTAAAAATAAAAAGTTACTAAATGTTTATTCACGACAAACCATGTAAAATTTTATCCAACAGATTTTACTGAAGGAGTGATTTTTTTAGAATTGAATTTGAGGAAGGTGTGATGCTAGCATTGCGACTTCATGACACAAAAAAACCAAAAAAAAACCCAAACCCTTGAGAAATACAACCCACCCATGGTGGCTTGTCAAAGTTAAGTGATATATAGAAAACACACAAAAGTTAATTTTTACATTCCCATTTTTATAGTGAATGCGGAAGAAAAGTTGGGAGTTTATGGTGTCCTAGATATGGACTAATATCAATATTATTATCAATGTAACAGTAAATGTGGCTGGCCACACGGTTGGTTTATATTGGGATCAGAGGAGGGAGGGGAAGGAGAGTTGAGAGAAGCTATGCAGACTGAATCATGAGTTTCAAGATGATGAGGATAATGAAAGCGTTAACTTGATGACCTGGCAGGAGGAGGAGGAGGTTTTATAAAACTGGTGGCAGTAGGGTAGATGTATATACACACACAACCAACAGGATATCACTAGTCACTGTGAAGTTAAAATATACCACAGTAGTGGTGGTGGCTGCCATCGCCTATAGAATATAGTGTCTTTTGTTTAAACGAGAAAGGAGACAGGATCATGGAGGGGTGAGTAAAAGTGAAAAGGATAGAGAGAGAGAGAGAAAAAAAAAAAAAAAAAAAAAAAAAAAAAAAACACTTCTCACCGCAAAAGTCTTTTGTTGAAGAAAAGAGGATTTGAGTGTAATGATGAGAATCTATGGAGTCAAGGAAGGCGGGTTCATAGCCATTGTCACAACAACATATTTGAAGTAAATAGAAATGGCAATTTAAGTGACAAGAAATAAAATACACAATTCTATTTCAGAATACGTTAAATAGAATGTCTAAACTTTTATAACACTGGAAAGGATCAGTGAGCAGTTTAGAAGTACACAAGATTTTAGTACATATGCACACATAACACAAAGTTCTTGTATGCACAAAACGCCAAGATTACTAAGAGGTGCTTCAAAGTTCTCAACTAGTCCAAGATGGATTATAATGAAAATTCTGATGTTTAGTCAGATTTGGGGAATCAAACTGAAAACCTTTTTAGTAAAGTCTTGTATATTTAACAAACACAGTACTCTCAAGATATATGCATACAGGTAAGACACATGGGTGTGTACATAACAAAGGTAGTGATTTAATAAATTCACATAAAATACCCAAGATTCAAAACACACAAAAAGTATCTAACTGACACACATACAAAATACCTATGATTCAAATCACACATACACATACAAAATACCAGAGATTCAAAACACATGCACAATCCAAAATGAGAATTAAAAAAAAAAAAAGGAGGCACCCACAATTCAAGACATACAGTTTCAAAATAATAATAAAGAAAACAACAAATACTGCCAATCTTACTCAAAGAAAAATTTTCCACTGAGTATTTGATGTTAGAGTCAAAAAGTTAATTTTAAGCCCCCACAAACCTAGGTGACTTCACACATACTTCCTGTTCAATTTGTCTCAAGATTCTATCATTAATTTCTTGAGTTCTCACATAAAGAGAAAGTATTGTTTACCCATTTAGATTCCCATCTTATAGAACAGTCATTTAAAACTTGCAATTCATATAATTAAACTTTACATTTGCAATAACTATAGACATGCTCAAGTTTACTGGTTCTTATTCATATGAAAAATAGATGTAATTGTATAACGTGAATAACACAACATAACATAACATACACCAATCCAGAATCCCTAACTCAGGACAGTAAACAGACCGGTACACATGACAAACATTTTAGAGAGCACCTGCTGTCGAGCTAGGGTTAATATTCTATTTTGCAAATCCTTGTTAACAAGTTCATACCATAGGGACTCCAACAATTTAGCCTTGTACCTAAATTGGTATAATCCACATTTATAGTACAGTAAATATTATATTATCATTCAGTGGGTTGGTACACAAGAGATGAGGTATATAGAAGTTCTATATACCTAATCTCGATGAACAGTGTACAGAATCGTTGTCAAACCCTAATTACACAGCATATATCTGTATACACCTGGTCCTTATCCTGACGTTTCTACTGATACTGCTACCAACGTTCCTGCTAATACTACTTTTATTAGTAGAAACGGTCCTATTACTTCTACTACTAGAGACAAGCAAGTAGCTGTAGAAGAAGTATCAATAGTGAAGTTGGCGGTGTAGGGAGTAACTAAGACCGGGGTGAGGATGGAGGAGGAGCCATGAGAATAACAATAACCGGCAGTGGGGAGATATGTAATGATTGATAATATTGTTAGTTAACACAAAGAGAGAGAAATTAAGAAAAAAAAAAAGTGAGTAAATGAATGAAGTAGAGACGGAGATGGTGACGGAAAGGGTACATGCATTTATCATTATGCAGTAGTGTAATTAACCTTCCCACACGCCTCCCTCTGCCTTTAGTTTATCTATTATACCTCTTCCTCCTCCCCTGGCAATGACTCTTCTAACCTCTCTCTTTCTCTTACCAACTGTTTTTTTTTTCTTTAACTATACATGAGACACCTACACACGCATACACACCGGTAATTTGAATTGAAGACATTTATATAAAGTATTATTCTCACGTGTTTATGTTAGGACTGAAATAATATTGTGTGTGAGAATGCACATACAATAATACATTACAGTACACGTGTATATACATAAGAAAATAGATCCCTGCCTTTTTCACCTCTGTTCATCCATTAATTTTTTTTTTATAAATATCCCAACTCGAATTACGGGTGATAAAAAAATCCGAAACTCTTAAAAACATTAAAAATACGCATATACACAAAAAAGGTAAATTTTTATCAAAATTTCCTTATTAAATTAAGTTCCTAAGCAACGCGACACTACAAAATGGCGTATCAACAAAAAGAATGAGGAGAAAGAAAAAAAGTCGGTACAGTATGTGTATACACACACAAAAGTTACATGTTAATTAAAAAAATAAAATAAAACTTACTTTGGTGTTTATCCGCCAAGAGGATAAGCGAACTAGAAATGTCCCTTCGCCGATAGAAACACATAACTTTAGCTTCGACATTTCCGTTCGGGGTCTAAGAAGAAACAATGTTTAAAATAAATTTAAAATCATTAATTTTCTGTTGTATTATGTTGCCTATATATATATATATATATACACACACACACATATATATATATATATATATATATATATATATAATTTATATACACACAAACGATTGTTTTTTTTTTTTAACGACAAGTAATAAAAACTAAGAGAAAGAGAAGAAATAAAATAAATAGGGCGGGTAATGGTGAACTCGTGTAAGGAATATACACACGGTAATCTCTAAATCAGCATGTAGTGTATAAATATATAGACATGTGTAAATTAAAACGTAGAACGTAAGGTCTTCGAATAAAGAAAATAGTGTTTAGTAGGAATAAAAAAGGGTTAAGAACTTGAATGAAATAAAAGAAAAAACTATAAAGGAAAATAAAAAAGGGGGAAGAAGTAATAGTAATAAGACGACAGGCGGGTTCGCTTTGAGAAAGATATGGCGGCAGCCATTGGACATTACCATCAACAACAATGAAGGAAGGAGACGACGGACAGGCATGAGGAATTAAATATAAGTAATATAAGTGAAGACAAATAAGAATGATTCTTAAAAAAAGAAAGAAAAAAAACAAACTAAATCATGAGTAAAAAAAAAAAAAAAAAAAAACACACACGTGTGTATGTGTGTATATATATATATATATATATATAGTATACATCACACACACACACAAATTTGTCCCTTTAAATCACATTTATTGGACATTGTGTTGAAAGATTTTTTTTTTTATTTAGAAGGATTATCGTTGAAAAAATATAACTAGAAAAAGTTTTGAAACAAATTGTAATGATATAAATCAAAATGCAAGAAATATGTGTATGCGTGTGTGTTTAAGCAAAGAGATTAAAAAAAATTACCTTATTGAGTTCTTCGATCCGCCGTATTTGATAAGGGGTGGTAGATGATGTCTCGAAGTACACATAATCTGGAGAAAAAATTTTTTTTTTCATTTTATATACGAGAAAACAATTATAAGCTTACCCCCGTCTCAATTGACTTTGAAAATTTGTATAAAAAAAAAAAAAAAAAAAAACAAACAACCTATTTCAAATAATTTCATTTTTATTAAATAATGATCGATACCTTAAAATATAAGTATTTATTAGACATAAAAAAAAAACCTTAAAAAAAAAAAAAAAAAAAAAAAAAAAAGTCTCAAGTAAGGGGGAGACCAGAAGGAGAGACCGGTTATTTTAAAAGGGAGATGAAAACGTGGCCGGCAAAATAAAATAAAAATTCAGTTGGGATTAAAGTAGATGCTGTAGATAAATATTTAATCTTTAAACAATATTTGATGTCAACGATAGCGAAAACAATAATTATTAAGCCTTAAAAAAAAAAAAAAAAAAAAAAAAGACCGGGATATTTGAACAAGTCATAGCGACCTCATAATGCCACGGGGGTCTTTAAGTTTAAAAAAAAAAAAAAAAAAAAAAAAATAATACCGATCTTAAAAAAAAATCCAAATGATCGACAAGGATATCAAAATAAATACACATAATCGAACCAGGATCGGGAAAATACAAATATTGACATTATTTATAAAAAAACAAAACAAAAAAAAACAATAATCTTATTGGAGGGGGGAAAAAAGGAACATGAAGGGGCGAGATTCAACCCCAAATAAATCCACCATCACCAGTTTTTAAAACTTGCAGCGACATATACACACTATATATATGTATATATATATATATATATATATATATATATATATATATACAGATATATATATATATATAGATATATATATAGGTAGATAGATATATATATCGTATATATATATATATATTATATATATATATATATATATACATACATACATCCATCCATACATACATAAGCACAACAATGCAAATACATACTTTTTTAAGAGTTAAAATCAATATACGTACCTCCGACCCGGTACATATTTGCCGCCATTTTCTTATGTGATAAGTAACAACAAGTGATTATCTAGGTATATGTAAGGGCGCCCGACAATTGTATTTCTCCTAAATCGCAGTAAAAGGGATCGGGGAAGAGTCACCCTTTGATACGACACATATCACCGAGTCGCCATTTCTCGGACTTGCTGTCTTCCTCCTCTTTTCACACGTGACGTCATTCGTCCTTCGGCAAACTTCGGCTTTCAATGGAAAATATGGTGAACACGAAGCAGCAGCGAGACATCCACTCTCGCCAACAGCTTACCTAGTATATACACTGTACATATGTCTAGGCACAATCGCTAAAATATATGTATATACCTCTTACGAAAAAAAAAAAAAAGGAAAAAGTTAAAATTCTAAGAGATCCTTAATTTACTAATAATTCTATACATAGGGTACAGATTTGTCGACTTCACCGATATATGTTCAATTCTTAAAACAAAAGTTTGTTTTTTTTTTTTTTTAGCAAAAAAAAAAAAAAAATTAAATATTCACTTAGTATTTTTTTATAACCGTCCTCAATATAGGAAGCTTCAAGTGATCTTCGAACTTTGTACCGAACTCTTAAAATTTGTGTGACTGGTAACCCCCAAGTATTACCATTAGGCACACTAGTTAAAAGAACGCGTCTGGAGTGGGTTGCCCCTTTTTTTTTTTCTTTCTTTTTTTTTAAAAAAAAAGACTTATAAAGTCTACATATTTATCTTAGGTGAGATATGCTTTTAACTGTACCAATCTATTATATACGTAGTATATAATATAGGTATATAGGGGAATCAATTTCATTTAACAGTTATGGTATGTCACTGGTGTGTGTTCGTGTGTGCGAACGCTAAAATATCTTCCTCGGTATTAGTGAGATATGGATATGTATAAGTAAAAGTGTATTTGTCTAAATCCAGTTTGCTAATTCTGATCTTCTCATATGTACATCCGCGAACTTTTTCCACTGATGGACAGACACACTTCCTTGTGACACACAACACAATACGTACATAAGAAAAGATACTAGCTTTCTACATTTTACATACACCCATTTTTTTAAAAATCTCCTCCCTTTCACATTATTAGTTTCTCTACCAATCACCTTTTTTCTTTATTCTAAATGTATTAGCCTGTCACCCTCTACTTCCTTACTCTCTATGTAAGCTTGCCTTTTACCGAGTTCTTATCTCCTCCCTCCTAATATATTTATATTATTCTCCTTTATTCTCTCTCGCGTGCTTCTTTGTCTATTTTTTTTTTTTTTTACTCTCGAACTCTTCCTCCGGTTTTGCTTTTCTACTCTCTAACCCTTTTCGTCCATCTTTTATTTTATCGTCCCTCTTTTCTTGCGATGTCTTTATTATTGACTCGCAGTCTTTCATCTATCCCTTCTTACAACCCCTTTTTATTCTATTTCAATTTTTTGCAACCTACCTTTTCATCCGTTTCTCATCCCTATCATTTTATTTGCCTTTATCTTTTTTTACATGACCAGTCTTCTCTTTTTCCAGTTTATCCTTTTTAATATTTCTTCCTTTTTTTTTTTTACTGGACTTTTTTTGCACATTCTTACTCTGTTCAATTTTTATTCCTTTTCCCATCTTGCTATATTTTCCCTTTTTTTTCCCCTCTCTTCACGTTTATTTTTACACGATCTAACATCTTTTTTTCGTCTTATTTTTCAATCGTTCCTGTCCTTAGAACTCCTTTCTCTTTCTAGCATTCAGTCTTTCTTTTCCTTACTCTCTAACTCTCTTCAACCACCCCACCCAACTTCAGTGTTAATCTCTAACACCTCCATTTTTTTTTTCACCCTATCTGGAAAATATTTTTCTACATGTTTAACCTTATCTCACTGTCACTCTTTTTACGTCCTGTATTATTTTTTACATTGTTGTTTTTTTTTTTTTTTTTTAACACTCTCCCTTATTGTTATCTATCGCCATTATTCGCTCTTTAATTTTTGCCTGATTCCCTCAACATCACTCACTAGGTGTTCAGATATTTTATAGTTATTTTAACAAAAAATTTCAGCCTTCAATACGCATACAGACAGTTCTGTCCGTCTATCTCAATTCATATATACGCTCTCTCGGTTAAAGAATGTCTGAATCTAAAGAGTAGTACACATGTATGTACAAAAAAGACATACATTTTAAAATGGTGTATAGAATGATAGATAAATAATGTTCATGAACATATAATCTTCAATTCTTCATAAAGTTAATTTATGTCACTTTTTCACGGGCCTGCATATAGGTAAAAAAAAACACGTGTGTAAAAATTGTGCACACGTGTGTTCGAACATTACTAGCTTTATTCTACCGTAAATAATTAGCTATATATGTTGTGTGTGTATGTATTTTCGAGAGGCGAGAGCTGTTATTTCGCTTTGTGACCAACATCATCACGATGGTCATCATCATTAACTTAACGTTGGGTGATCAGTCCTTACAAAAAGAAGTAATCTTGCGCACAAAAGGCACAGAAAAACTTAGTAACTAGGCAACTGGTGACGTCAAGTGAAATTCCGCAGTTATCCTTCCACAAGAAAGTAGTTCCTACTAGTGTGACAATTGATACCTCGGGCCAGCAGCATGACTGTAATGTTAGTGGCAGTAGTGATGGCTAAATGTACACCTACCTACCGACCTATACCTTTCTGACGCACTTACCAATCTACCTATGGTTCTTCTTGCCTATACCACGAAAGATAACCTTCAAAGATTGTCTCTTGAAAATTAAAAGTTTTTTTTTAAGCCATGAGCAACAAAAATGACTTATTGACGAACATGTACACATGTGTCTGAAGTGAGTAGGTACACGTGTGCATATACAAGTGGGGTATATACGTGTATAACCATTTTATAGCACAAATTGATTTTATACAATAATTGTATGTAATGCTCAATCACATTTCATTTATTTTTTTTAAATAGGTAAGAAATATTTGAGTGTTGAAGATGTAGGCGTTAAGTTCATCCATGTTCTTTTTACTTATATGCAGGTACATCAATAAGTAGCCTCATAAAAAAAGCATTTACACAAAGTACTTTTCAACATGATCTCTTTTCTATGTTGATGGACTTAAGTCAATACTTGTCCATTAATCACATCAGCATAATAGTGAAAATTTCAGATCAAACTTCTAAATTCATCTAATAACTGTATCAAGGCTGAAATAGTTCTTTCATGCTAGCACCAATTTTCTGAGTTCGAACTCAGACAAAAGTGACTTGAATCCTGATTTTTGAAGAAGGCCTTTCTAGCTTAGATTAAAAACAATCTTTCTATGCCTTTTCTCCCTTTTGATCTTGTAGACAAAGTCAAACTAGATAAATATCTACTCATGTATATATACACAAACATTACAAACAGGTTTTATTAAAATTAGGTAAAACTGACTAGTTTTATTACATTTTTCCAGTTGGCTTAAAAGTCTTTGCACATCTGGATCAAACTGTCCAAAGTTCAATTACTTTCAAGCACATCTTGTTATTATCAGAAATGATGATGATATTAGCATCATACTGGCATTTTTTAATTTTGATTTGAAATGTGTGTATCAAGTATGAGTGAGATCATCTGTATGATAGTTTCTACCTATAAATAATTAATATCTGTTTAAAATTTTAGAAATGTAATGGATTTTAGGGGTCACAAAACTTAACAAATTCATGTTTAAACATATTTTAAGAGGTACTGTATATAATGGGGAATGATTTCTTGTCACTCTCCCTCTGTCTCTCTCTCTATCTATCTATCTATCTATCTATCTATCTATATATATATATATATATATATATATACACACATATATGTGTGTGTGTAAGAGATATCAAGTTTGGTTAAAGGCCAATGGCTGTGTTAAGGATTTTTTATTCATTTTTTCTATATTTTGAATAATTTCCCTGATTTCTTTAAAGAATGTTCATTGTTTTTTAAACAAACTTGTCTAAATGAAAAAAATGCTGTCTGAATACACCCAATACAAATCTATCTATCTATCTCTCTCTTGATATATATATATATATATGTGTGTGTGTATGTTTCTTACCCTTATATATATATATATATAGATGATAACATTTAGTTTTAAGGTATACTGTAGGGTAAGTGATCAATATCCTGGATAGAGCATGTGTAAATATATGAAGCATGGGCACTGTTTCATGCCTGAACACAATCTTCAGACCATCTGTATATGTAAGAGTCTATTGATGAGACTAGTTTGAAGAAGTCATTTTGTGGAACAAAGTGTATAATGTAGGTTTTTTGCTTTGTATGATTTAATTGTTTATATATATATATATATATGTATGTATGTATGTGTGTATATATATATATATATATATATATATATATATATATATATATATATTAGAGATAGCTGTATAATAACATGTAGCTCCTTCATTTACCTGAATAATGGTGGCTACAAGTCATGGCATGGAGCTTCCAAGGTGCTGGAGATATATCTATCCATGCACATTCCAGGGTTGTCTGCAACTAAATTATTGTGGGTAGATGCATCTGCAGGGAATTTGGTGAGTTCTGCAACACATTCCATGTGTGCTGAATGGGATTTAAATATGGTAAGTATAGAAGCCAATAGAATTCTTGTTCTTAGAACAATATTCATGTCACCTGCAACATGATGTGGGGGTGTTATCTTGATGGAATATTCCATTGCCACAGAAGAACATGGCAAGCATAAAAAAGGTACAAGTGGTTTGCAACAAGATATGGATGTCAAGACAGATTCCAGGTTAGTGATTTTTTGTAAATAATACCATGTCATTATAGAGCCACTATCAACTTACATAACATCCAGCTGACAGGCTGGATTCATAATCTCATATAGTCTTCTTCACACATAAATTCAACTGTTTACCTGAAAGAGCTGGAACCATGACTTGTTTGACCAGATATACTGATAGTCTTCTGTAGGATCCAATATTCTGTAGCACAGATTGTGTGTGGTAACCTATATTGTGGCATTATTAATGGTACCCTTATTGGTTAATGGAATGGGACCCATATTGATTAGTGAATTGACTGATGGACTGAGCAACACCAGTATTGAATTTGGACGTGATTTGATGAAATATTTCCTTTTGTTGGTTGATTACTATTCTGATTATTTGTAGTGGTCTTGCGACATGTGTGTGTCAGCAGTTATCATGTGCTACTGATGTCTTTCTGCAATTCACATATTCCTGCTATACTGGTCACTTGCAGATAGTGTCCTTCCTGTTTGACCCCCAATGATCATTCCGCAGTCAAAGAGCATGAAATCCCAATCCCATAGCTCTTACAGTTACACTACATCTTCAATTATGTCACACATCTCATCTGGCCAAGTACATTTCTAAAATTTGGAGAAGTAGGCACCATCCTGTGTATTTCTACTTCTACTTATATACATATATTTGTGTGTTGAGAAAGGTATATATCCATCACTCTCTCTCTCTCTCTCTCTCCAGTTAAGGGTATTCATTAATAACTAGTCTATAAAAAGGGCAACTCTGAATTCAAAACTGAGGTGTGTTGTTTAGAAATGTCATGGGACACTGAATAGTTTCTCTGTTACCAATTCCTCAGAAAAGTATTGTTGGTTTTGGACAAGCCTTCACCACTATAATCAAATTATGTGTAGGTGTTCTTTTTTTTTTAAATTGATAGGTGTGCATATGTTGAAATTGATTGCACAGTTGATTATGTATAAACATATATATATATATATATATATATATATATATAAAATATTAATGCACAGGATTATATAATTTAAGAAATGTTCAGTGTTAAAATAGAGCAATCTAAAATCATATATATACAGAGTATATCAAAAATACTTTTACAAAGTTTGGAGGTGGGATCCTGACACCAAAACAAGGTAAAATGTTCATAGAAGCATATGTCCAAAAGGCCATCATTGTACCTCAACACAGCAACTCATGTTCAAAATCTCCTCTGCTTGCTTCTGCACATGCATGCACTCATCAGATCATTGACTAGCAGATCCTTTCTAATACGCCCACATGGTGTCAAATGGTTTCACAGGTCTCCATGACATGTTGATGAAGCACCTCTGCATTATTAATGTCTGTTGCATAAAACCAATTGTTTTAGCTGGCCCCACAGATAAAAATCAAAAGGATTGAGTTTGGGGGAGACAAACAGATAAAGGAACTACTCATCCCCTACTTATCTATCTTTCATGGTAGATGTCAGCCAGTGTATCACAATGTAACTAAAATGTGCTGAGCCCCATCATGCATGAACCACATGCATCTTCATATTAGCAGGGTTACATTCTCTAGCAGGTCTGGAAGTGTGTTTGAAATAAAGTCCCTGTAGACAGCTCCTGTAAGATGTGCTGGAAGAACATATGGGCCTACCAATCACCTACAATTCCAGCCCACACATTATTCGTAAACTGATGCTGTATCTAGCCTGTATACCATGGGGATTCCGATCCACCCACAAATGTTGGTTGTGTAAATTTGTTATTCCATCTCTTCCAAATGTTTCCTGAGACATACAATGTATCAGGAGTTTGTGCAATAAACCATCAACAAAAATTCTCTTATGGTGAGTGATTAGAGGGCGAAAGACCCTGCATATGTTGCAAATGATACAGATATAGAAGCTGCTCTTGAAGAACCCTCCAGTGCAGACAACATGTGATGTATGACATGCTAGAGCCAGTTGACATGTGCTGATACATGGATTGTCTCCAACAGTCTGTAAAATGTGTTCTTCATGGTTAGACATATAAGTGGAACTTGGTCTTCCTCCATCCATAGTTTGTGTCTCAGCAAGGGACCCTGTCAGCAGCAAAAGTTGGATGACTTGGCTGCCTTTGGACTGGAAATGCAATCTGATACAACCATGCAGCCTTGTGTCCATTGCCATTTGTGTGGCCATATGCAAAAATCATATCTGCATGCTCACAATATGAATATCCTGCCATTGTTAAACAAAATACTTCTCAGTTAACTCACTTCTATACAAGTTAAACATTGAAGACAGACTAGCCACAAATGTACATGAATGAAAAATGTAACCTAGTCTAATTGGCAACACAGTGCCATTTACCATAAACTTTCTTTAAACTTAATAACTCGAAAACGTCTTTTTAGCCTCTTGGGAGATTCATGTGTATCAAAACACTACTACCTAATATATATATATATATATATATATATATACCCTACAACACAAAGCTCTAAACAACTTTGAAAGAGACTTATTTAGAAATATAAAATTTCATAAGCAATTAGATATTTTCCAGAAAAAAAAGATATATAATCAAAATAATTCATTTAATGTATTTACCAGTACAGACAAAAGGAATTTATATGAACTAAGCTCCCAAAACACAACGAACTACTCAAGGACAACATACCTAAAACATACAGAAAAGTACCCAAAACTATAGAATACAACCAACAAATCATCCACATCAACTAAACTCACCTGTCCCTGCACTGCAAACCACAAATGTCCCCTAAATTTCAATTGCCTGTAAAGAAATATTATATACCAAGCCATTGTAAAAACAGCAGATAAGAAAGAAAAATATACATAGGAAGTACTGAAGGAGCCTGGAAACAGAGAAACCATGCACACAAAATATCTTTTAACAATAGTAAATATGTGAACAGCACAAGCCTTTCTACACATATATGGAAGCTTAAAAACAAAAAACAAAATACATAAAAAATAGCATGAAAAATAAGTAAAAACAGCACCAGTCTAAAAACAATCACTGTAAAAACTATAAACTTTGTCTGGAGAAGAAAGCAGCTATAATCACCTTCCCAGACCAACTCAAATTACTAAATAAAAGATCAGAACTTATTTCAAAATGCAGACATAAACACAATTATTTTACTGCATTATTTGAAAATCCAAAATCTAAACTAAAAACCAATATATTGTAAAACATCTTGTAAAAATTGCAAATATATGCATCATGTATAACACAGATAATGTACTTTAAACAAAGCCAATATTTAAACTAAATTAACAAATAAGATAACCTTCCTTCACAAAAAATAAGTAAATAAACAAAATAAATAATGGAAATGAATAATAAACAAACTGCAAGAATGCATGCATAACCACAACTACCTAAATTTAATAATAATTACTATTTTTTTACAATTATCTACAAGGTTCGACAACCACTCGAGCTAGAGCGTTACAGAGTAGGAGGCACAGATTATGCAGATATGTGGGGAAGATAAAGATTAACCCTAGACTTGGACAGGTTAAGATTGTAGTGATTGGAGAAGGATCTTCTTGGGAGTTTGTTCCACAAAGTAGCAGTTCTTAGGATGAAGCTGCTTGAGTGGAACTTACATCTTACCAATGGAATATGAAGGGAGTGAAAGTGCTTCCCTACAATGTGCATGGCATGGTAGGTCTTAGCTGTAAAAGGTTACAACTGGTGGGACTAAGAAATGTACTTTGTCTGAACACTTTCCATGGAAATAGCAATAGAGCAGCGAGAGGCTTGCAATGTTTCATCTGTGAGAAAGGGGTTGTAGGATAGAAAATAATTCATCACCCACAAGGATGTGGTTTTCCTTAATAAATAAAAATACCCTAAAGAAATCAATAATACGTAATGAGTTAAAAATTAACAAACAACATGATATAAAAGCTATTAAATAACTGCATTTTGTCCGATAATTATTTCTAGTCATTAGGATAATTTAAAATATAACTGTTTCCACCTATCCAATAGCTGTTAAAATAACATAATAAGCTGGAAATAATTGATCTTGCTACCTATAATACCCAAATGACTAACATATATTGTTATATACCGTACCTATGAACACTAATGAGTATGTTCCAATCCACATAAATATGTTGGACACTACTGGAAGTGGGAGTAATATGCTGTCTAGGTAGTCCACTAGCAGTGGTTTACCTACTTCACGCCACTGGCGAGTATTGTATTTTGTTGATGTTATAAAGATTACCATTCCATTTTCAACCTCTGTTTTAGTTATTCCTCATTCAGTAACTGTTCCTGGGTGTCAACATATATAAATAGTTGAGCTACCACCCAAGTGGGTATGGCGATAAACTAAATCCAGCAGAAAAGCCTCTGATAGGAAGAGTGGAGATTTTGAGGAGGATAGAACCACCTTTTAATTGCTGTTATTTCCAGTTCCCATTTCCAACCTGAACTGGGGTGGTAGCACCTGTTAGGGTCCTAGCTATGGGCAAATAGTGACCCCCCACCACCACCACCACAAACAAAAACAAAATAGTTGGTCAATGAGATAAGACCTTTGAGCATTTATTCATTAATTTATAGACTATTATTGTTCTAGTTATCTATTGAGACCTTTTTTAACAAAGATTTTGCTGGCCTTAAAAATATGTTAAATTCTATTAATCATACTTATTATAAAACCCAGGTTGTGTGTGTGTGTGTCTGTACCTTTATATATTGGATCGGATTTCCTACATTTTTCAACCGATTTCAACAAAACTTCAGAGGACTACATAAAATTACCTTGTGGTGGTTCCGACAGTGCCAAAAATTGGAAAAACACAATTGTTTTTGCATGAAATCAATTTGAAAACACGATTAAGAGGCATCGCAAGAATGAAAGAGGGACAACTCATATCGAGTTATACTTATTATAAAACCCAGGTTGTTTGTGTGTGTGTTCATTTATATATGGGATCGGATTTTCTACATTTTTCAACTGATTTCAACAAAACTTCACTTTTTTTTTGGCAGGTAGTGTTTCTTATTGTCTTGGACACTTTTTTTCTTTATTTTTACATTCAGAATGCTTTAAAAATTCTATTTACAAGACAATTGTTTATAATAAAATTCTATTCAATCGGTAGACTCATAACAATTGAAAACAATGTTTTTGTTTGAGTTTGAGCTTGACCAATTTGTAAAAAAAAACAAAACAAAAAAAAACTAATTAAGACATGCATGTCCGTCAACCTTAAACAATAACCTTTGTCAATTTTATTTTTCAGTCTTTATGATGGTCGCTACTTGATCTATCTCTTACTGTTACATCCCCAGGCAACGCCGGGCTCTACTGCTAGTTTTTATATATTTTGATAGTTGTCATTGAGTTGTACTTTTATTTTTATTATTATTAACATTTTATGTATGTGAATTTATTTCTGGATTGTATGCATACATACAAAACAATATACAATACAGAGTAGATATTTGTGAGATTGTGTATATCAGTTGGTATATTCAGATGTATTACAATCTTTTAAATATATGTGTGTCTACCATTATTTTTTCACATTGTATGATTTCACTTCATTTTTTGGGGGGCATTTCATAGTATTTTCCTAGAGATGATGTGAATGATTTTTAACAATTTTAATTAAAGATATTTTTATCAAAAACAATGTAGATTTTATATGACAGATTCGTTAATTATCACAATACTTAACAAATATTCTGATTTATCTGCACAAAGATATGTGGAGGTGTGAGTGATGAACAAATGGTATTCAGATCAGGGTGGGGGATTTTATTGATTGAATATTTGTCATGTCTAAACCATCTACCCTTAAATGGCAAATGAAGTAGCAATAAGCGGCCGTTGTGTGCAAAAATTAGGGAGACAAGATTGGAATTATTAATGAAATAAAATGTATATTAATATGATTGTTGTAAAAAATAATAGATATATATGAACAGATTGAGAACTTATTGACATAAATTATATATATATCTATATCTATATCTATCTATCTATCTATCTCTCTCTCTCTATATATATATATATAATTATTTATTCAAAAATTATAATATAAATATGTTATAAAATCACTACAAAAATAGCCATTTTGTTTCAACACCTCTGGTGTCTTATCAAGTGATGATGTTAATATTGATAAAACACCAGAGGTGTTGAAACAAAATGGCTATTTTTGTAGTGATTTTATAACATATTTATGTTATAATTTTTAAATAAATAATTATCTTCACTCTACTCTGTATTGAGCACTCTTTTAAGAATAGTAATTGTTGGTTATTGAAATTTATTCCGTATATACCAATCATATACTTGGGTATATGTATATAATATATATATATATAATTCTGTATTTGGACAGCAATCTCTCTTTCATACAAATTTCATTAAAAATCACTGAGAAGAAACTGTGGTTTAGTTATTTTATTCAATTTTTCTTGTGTCCTTATAATTTTCTTCTTCTCTGAACATAAATTATGTAAAAGTTGTCCAAATGTTCTGTATTTCTGAGCACTTTCGGCTATACGTTAAGCCATTACCAAGAATGATTTTATTTTTACTTTTAACTGAATATATGGATTATTTTATGTATGTATCTAGACTTATAGGAATGTTTTATTTTTCAAATATGGTCAGCACATTATGGCCGTGTTCAAAGTTGATGTTATTGAGTGTTGGCTTTTTCTTTTTTTTTTAATAATGCTATTATTTTTAGCACATTTTTACAAGTGGATGAGACTATTATATTTGTATTATCTACCAAACTCCATCTGCAACATACTCATTGATAATACAAATTTAATAGCCTCATTCACACATAAAAAAAAGGCTAAAAATAATGGGATCATTATTAATAAAAAATAAAAATAAAATCATCCTTGATAATGTCTTAAAGTATAGCCAAAAGCGCTTGGACATACAGAACATTCGGACAATTTCTACATAATTTATATGCAGAAAAGAAGAAAATTGTAAGAACACAAGAAAAAATTAAATAAAAATTTAGCCTTGTCAGTTGTTTTAATGAAACTTTATATATATATATATATATATATATATATATATATATATATATATATATATATATATGACTGATGCACACACACACATAAGGGTGTGCTGAAAATATATTGACCTAATCAAGAAAACCTTGTTCACAAAATTCTTTTATAGATTTGAATTTTGGGAATACAACAAAAAAACTTCATGGCCAAATACAGGGATCAAACCACTTGCATACATGCATGCATGCTCACATACAGGTATCTGTGGAGCACAAATATATATATACACATATTGACAAAAGCAGGGGAACTACTCACGGGCACGCACAGAAACCCCATACATACAACTTAGGAAGTATGTGTGTATGTATGTACATATATATGTGTGTATGTATGTGTGCGTGTGTATACTGATCCCATTGAATCAGAATGCGGATAACTACATCATTTCTCGAACCAATTTTAATTGTTTTATAACCCTTCACACAGAACTTTTCACTGCCAGTTCAAGAAAGACATTTGTGTCACTAACACAAAAAAAGAGAATGTCTCATATTGAGAATATTTAACGGCGAAAAACATAAAGGGAAAAAAAATTAATTACTTTTAATAATATGTGGAAATCTCCACCCTTTGCTTGATGATGGTCGCGAGACCGGAAACTTGTGTAGCAAAATTATGGAAAATAAAGCATAATATTTTTTTTTTAAAAAATCCACATTATAACCAAAAACGTTTGTGGTTTCTCTTCTTTTACATATATATATATATATATATATATATATATATATATATATATATATATATATATATATATATATATATATATATATATATATATATATATATATATAAAAGGCTTACAGGCATATCAAATTGAAAACATTGGTTCCAATATGATCACTGAAGTTAAGCAATGTTGATCCTCATCAGTACCTAGATGGGTGACTACTTGTGAATACCAGATATTGTCACCTTGAACTTGCATGTAGTATGATGGATAATGGCTCCGAAATTGTTAATTGGAGAGCCAAGTTCCAATTTCACTTTGAAATTTGAAAATATTACCATGTTAGAGTTTATATAAATAAATAAGAAACTCTTGAGTTGGTCATTCAGATAAATCAATTGAACTTTTTTTCTGTTTGAATTTCTGGGATGAGGATTTATCATTATTTACGTGCAGACTATTGTTGTCATCTTTGTTGTTAATACCACCAGATTGCCTTCTATCTGAATTTCTGGGATGAGGAATTATCATTATTTACATTATTTACATGTGGACTGTTGTCCTCATCTTTGTTGTTATCACAACATTTTGATCATTGTGCCCTCTGGCCTTCATCCGGTGTATATCAATCTGTATAGCCTACAGGTAATTCTGAACTGAACCCTTTATTTAATTTTTTGGGGTAAACTTCTCATTTCACTGCCCATATCTGGGGACATCTCATCTAGTTCTTATTTTTAGTACTGCTCAGTTATTGCTTGCCCTGCTTCCACACTGCCCAGTCCAGGGATTGAACTCAGTTATTATCACCAAATTCACAAATCAACACTTTAATGCACTAAGCTATTGTCCCATGGATGAAACATTGTAATAACAATGACAAAAATGAGGACAATAGTTCACATGTAAATAGTGTGAATAATGAAATTTTGTTGATTATGTAATTTTTTTGTCTGTAATTTTTTGTTGTACGAGAGTTAGTTCCTTTGCATTGATGATGCATGGTTGCAGTATTTTTTGATGATAATGGCAGACTATTTGAAGATGTCTACAAAGCTGGGAGGTGAAAAGACTGATTCACTGAAAGAACTGAGTACAATAATTAAAAATAATACACCCCCCCACTCACACATACACACACACATGTTATATGTACATTTGTATATGTGATTTTTTTTTATGTATTTATCTGTGTGAATATTTATGTGCACAGACATTTATTAAAATTGGCTTAGTCTAACACAAGGCCAAACAAATGTGAATGGATTGAGATAAGTAAATTGTCATGCTTCAATGATAGATAAATATATACACTCAGTTTTATAAAATGGAGAAACTTCTAATAAGTTAAAAGAAATAAATTTTATATATTAGGTTAGAAGGAAAGTCCTGTTACTTTTTTTGTGACATATAAGTGACTTAAATTTAACAACTAGTGACAAATTCACTCAAGATAATAGTTTCCTGAATCTTCAATGGCACAATCCCATTAAGCAGGTTATCAAATTATAGGTTTTCAATAGGATTAGATAGGTTTGCCCATCGTCTGGTTCACACTACTCTGTTGCTTTTGGACAAGAGTAGAGGTTTATCCCTTGTTTTTTGTTTATGGTTCCTTCTAAAGTCATTTTCATTGTCTTTCATTCCTAGCAGCCCCTTGCATCTTAGTGGCATTATCACCTTGCTTGAGATAAATTGATTAAAAAAAAAATACCTTGGGCATAAAATTCTTTGTGTTTTGAGGCAAAAGGGCATCTTTATGAGTTTATTTTTAACATCTTCATATTTGATGGAAGGTTCCTCATCCAGAAAATACTTTAAGATCTGAAAATCCAACAGATTAAATTCTGCAGAGTAAGATGGATGAAGTAAAATTTCCATATTCAGAGCCAAACCAATTCTTGTATGTGTTTAATCTAACAATATGTTTGATGCTTGGTGAAAGTCAATAATATAAATTAATTACATGAAATAAATTGAATGTATAATTAAATAATTTAAAATAAGTAAATAATTGAATATTATGAAGAGGAATTTTCAATAATAACAGAATTATACATACACAAACACACACACACACACACACACACACACACACACACATATATATATTAGTGAATATACATATCCCACGCTGTTTGCACTACTTAGAGTTTCATGCCAAATGCAATCTTCAGGTGCTGAGTGTTTATGTATATGAATATGTATATTATTTAATATATATACTTTATAGCTGTGTTATATAACACTGAGCACTGTTTCAATAATGATTGTTGTACTAGAGTTAGTTCCTTAACTAACTAGTTTTAAGACATGCTATATTTATAGCAAAAACTATTTAAAACTATATATTTTATTATATATATATATATATATATATATATATATATATGTGTGTGTGTGTGTGTGTGTTTAAACGTGGACATTGAAGTCAACACACAGAGGCGACAGTCTGTTTCATGCTAAACACAATTGTCAGGTCTGATGATTGCATTTAGCATGAAACTGTCATCTACTCAAAGATGTGTACCCACTAAAATAATGTTTATAATAATAACAAATATTACTGGATTGAAAAAAATCCATTAATTGCTTATATACAGGGTTACGAAAAAAGAAAGCGCAGATTTCGAAAATTTAATAAAAACAAATGCTAAGAGACAGAAACATCTTCAACAGATTAATGGATAGGAAAAATTCAAAGTTATTAAAATAAATGAACATTTTTATCAATTTTGTTTAAATGCCTCTTTTTGTAGTTTTTTTCAGATTTCGTATAAATTTTAATTCTAATAATTTGAGTCAACCCTTGAAATGATTCTTGTTCATCTGTGGCCTCCTAGGTCACCAGATCTTACCCCATGTGATTTTTATCTGTGGCGGCATATAAAAGAGTGTTTGTTCCATCTATTTCCTGTTACTCTTGAGGATTTAAGACATTGAATTGTTGAAGCTGTGAAGTCAATATCCACAGATCAATTGATTTGTGTGTGGCAAGAAGTAGAATACCATTTTGATGTTTGTCATGCAACACATAGTGCTCATGTTGAGTGCATACAAGTTGAACAACCTTAAAATAATAAAGTTTGATTTTTTTCCTATCCAGTAATCTGTTGAAAGTGTTTCTGTCACTTAACATTTCTTTTTATTAAATTTTCAAAATCTGGTCTTTCTTTTTTTTAATAATCCTGTATATATATATATATATATATATATATATATATATATATGATGGACTTTCCTGTCATTTTTGATGTATGAGTGTCTTTCAGTTCAGTTTTTATGTTTATGTTTGATATGAGACAACAATCCTGCACAGGATTTGCAAGCAAATCTACATGAAGGGCATACTGAAGGGTTGACCATCATATGGGCTGATGTATTAGCCTGAAATTTAGTTTTAATTCTTAATTCTCTCAGATGGTTGAGGTGATTCTCTTCAAAGTTAGTTATACTTCGTTAACAGGCGTTTCTCCAGTTTGCTCGGTTTTCAACAGCAACTTCAAACTCCTCTATAGGAATATTTGCAGTATTTAAATTGTATTTAAGTTTGTCCTTAAAGTGTAACCGAGGACAGCCTACATTACACTTACCATGAAAAAGTTGGCTATACATGAGGATTTTCGGCATCTGTTCATCACTCATTCTGATGACATGACCATCCCATCTGAACTGTGATTGCATCAGAAAGGATTCAATACCACCAACACCATTTTTGATAAAAAGATCAGGGTTAGAGATTTTGTCCTGCCATGTATAACTGTATATTGAATTAAGACAGCATTTATGAAAATCATCAAGTTGATTGATGTGTGTCCAGTATGGCATCCACAATTCTGACCCATAAAGAAGTGTGGTGAGAATGACTGCTTGATAGACATTGATTTTCATTTTCAGTGAAATCCCATGAATATCCCATAGGCAATGCTTAAGCTTCCCATTGGTTGCCTTTGATATTTGGTTAACTATTTCATCATCCAAAGAGGCACTTGAATTGACTTTGTTTCCTAAGTGCAGCAAAAATACATCCCACATATACCTTCCAGAGATATCTCTCACATAATAGTAAAGCATTTACTAGATGAAGACACCATTGCCACTAATGCCTTACCATTACTGGAGAAGTATTTTTGTTGCACCCCATAAAAATAAGAGTGGATATTGTGGTTAAGTAGTGTTTGTTTGATGCTTAAATGCAATTTTCAGGCCATGTGTGTAGGGTGGTAATTCCACTATTTATATTATATATATATGTCAATCATTTTGTGTGTGTGTGTGTGTGTGTGTGTGTGTGTGTGTGAAGAAAATTTCTGGGCACTTTCCAAAGTCAGTATTTCAATAACCAAACATTAGAATACTGATTTAAGAAATGGGAGTATATGGTGGCTAGTACATTCTCTTTTCAGCCATGAGTCCTGGATTCAAATCTCAGCATGGTCAATTTGTTAGGGAGGTATTTTCTTGTTGTTGCAGCCTGGGGAGGTGATCCCAGCATGTGTCGCTGTTGGAAAAGTGTCTGAAAATCATATCACAGGTTAACTAAAGACTTGGGAGTGAAAATGCGTAAACAGAACTGTTCAAAAGTCATCAGTAGTTGTGCAAGCATTAAGTCACAACTCATCATGAGCGAGGATTTTGAGTGTACTAGCCTTGTTCAAAAGCTGATCATGTTATAGTATGTACTCTCACTGATAGAAACTGTAACTAAGGTCTACTCAACATAGTTGCAGTATAAACTGCATGTTAACTCTGGGTGTTGGAGAAAGACTAATGTATTTGAGCAGCCATCTGCAACCGGGATTACCATAACAAACAAATAGTTGACCATTGTAGATGTGTGTGTTTGTGTGTTTATATATGCATGTATATATATATATATATATATTTTATGCATGTACCTATATTATATATATATATATATATATATATATATATATATATATATTTATATGTATATATATATATATATATATATATATATATATATATATATATATATATATATATATATATATATATATATATATTTATGCATGTATATATATATATATATATATTTATGCATGTATATATATATATATATATATATTTATGCATGTATATATATATATATATATATATATTATATATATGTATATATATATATATATATATATATATATATATATATATATATATGCATGTATCTATATTATATATATATATATATTTATGCATGTATGTATATTATATATATATATTTATGCATGTATGTATATTATATATATATATATATTTATGCATGTATGTATATTATATATATATATATTTTATGCATGTATGTATATTATATATATATATATATATTTATATGTATGTATATTATATATATATATTTATGCATGTATGTATATTATATATATATATATATTTTATGCATGTATGTATATTATTTATATATATATATTTTATGCATGTATGTATATTATATATATATATATATTTATGCATGTATGTATATATATATATATATATATATATATATATATATTTATGCATGTATGTATATTATATATATATATATTTTATGCATGTATGTATATATATATATATATATATATATTTATGCATGTATGTATATTATATATATATATATTTATGCATGTATGTATATTATATATATATATATATTTATGCATGTATGTATATTATATATATATATATATATATATATATTTATTCATGTATGTATATTATATATATATATATATATATATATTTATGCATGTATGTATATATATATATATATATATATATATTTTTATGCATATGTATATTATATATATATATATATATATTTATGCATGTATATATATATATATATATATATATATATATTTATGCATGTATGTATGTATGTATATATATATATATATTTATGCATGTATCTATATTATATATATATATATATTTATGAATGTATATATATATATATATATATATATTTATGCATGTATCGATATTATATATAAATATATATATGCATATATATATATATATATATATATATATATATATATATATTTATGCATGTATCTATATATATATATATATATATATATATATATATATATATTATGGAGGTATGGTGGAGTAGTGGATAGCGGCTCAGACTGAGGAATCGGAGAGCCGAGTTCAAATTCCAGTCAAATCCATTACATTCACTTACATGCTAATACCCTTGGGAAAAGTATTAATCCTCTTCTTCCTCCTCCAGCTATGGGTAAATAGCAGGACAGACTGTGTTCTATAGCCTTGGATGGCAACCTTTGTAGAAGGACAACTCTGAATACAAAAACTGCGGAGGGTTGTTTGGAGACACTGTGGCACGTAGTGATCCAGGTCTCTGTATTCGGCCTTTCGAAAAGTGTGGTTGCTTCTGCCCAAAGTCTTCACCACTATAATCAAATCATATGTGCTGGTGTCTGACTGTTGGTTTCTAGGAACTGAGAAACCCTGACCCTCATCTATCGAATATGACGAGAAAGTTCACCACTATATATATATATATATATATATATATATATATATATATATAGAGAAAGAGAATTAGAGAGACACAGAGAGTGGGTTAAGAGAGAGGTTATGGCAGATGATAGTCAACTTTACAATGTTATTCTTTTCATTTTAAATTACAAATATTTAAGAAATGATTTTTGGATCTGCATCCCATGTTTTTGGAAATAATGCCTATTAAGTTATGAGGTGGGGGAGAGAAAGAGAAAATGGGAGACACACAGACAGACACAGTACAGACAGATTGAGGAATAGGGGGAGAGTAGTGTAGTGTCATGTGATTACCTGAATGATTCATTTACTCTCCACCCCAAACCATTACCATCCTATCACCCACACTTCCCAAATACACCCAGGATTTAAAAGTAGCATTTCAAAAGAAGAAAAAAATTACAACAATGCAACAAGAAGTAAAATAAGAACAGAAAATTGACAAAGAGGATTAGTTAGGTGGATTGATAGATATAAGCAAAATTCTCACTCTGTTTATATATATATATATATATATATATATATATATATATATATATATATATATATATATATATATATTATAATTGTTTTTAACTGTTTATATGTACTCAAACATAATTCTCATGACAAACATTCACACTCTTTGTTTGGGCATATATGGATGCTCTACATTTATAACCTTGTGCCAAAATAAGCTAGGTTTAGAATATACATGTTATGGAGATATGCTGGAGTAATGATTTAGTAGCTTGGATTGAGGAATCAGACAGTTGAGTTTGAATTCCAGTCAGGTTCATTACATTCACTTATGTGTTAACACCCTTGGGAAAGGTACAGAACCAGCTATTCTTTCCCCAGCTAAGAGTAAATAGTAAAACAGCTCAAGTCCTATAATTTTGAGTGGTAAATGGTCGAGGAGAAGGAAAACTCTGAATTCAAACCAGCCTGGAGTGGGTTGTGCTCTGTCAGGCTATTTTGCTCAGGAAACACTGCTGCAGCCACAGTGCTTGGGTTGCATGTCTTATGATCCTGATTGTGATATATATATATATATATATATATATATATATATATATATATATATGTATATATGTATATACACACAAAGAAAGAAAGTGAGAGAGAAACAGTGTTGGCATAGAAATCAGTACCGCATTGTGCCTCTTAGTTTCACACTTCACTGCCATCTTTATATACATACATACATATATATATTGGAAAAATAAACAAAGCAATTTCTAAAGAATTAATGGATTTTTATTTATTAATCTGACATATTTTTATTAATGTTATTTTTAGTGGATTGATTGAGTAGACACTCCATTTATATTAAACAGTATTTTTATTTTACTGGCCTGAATTGGCTCTTTTGGCTCTCTGAATGGCACATTTTTCTCGAATGTTCAGGCCAGTAGACAAAATAAAAATACTGTTTAAAATAAATGGAGCATCTACTCAAA
The DNA here is from genome assembly GCA_903632075.3 of Acanthosepion pharaonis. Taxonomy (NCBI): domain Eukaryota; kingdom Metazoa; phylum Mollusca; class Cephalopoda; order Sepiida; family Sepiidae; genus Acanthosepion; species Acanthosepion pharaonis. Next base: position 1,967,333 of record CAHIKZ030002101.1, on the reverse strand, counting down.
CATGGGAATCCAAAAAATTTAAATTAATAAATATATATATATATATATATATATATATATATATATATATATATATATATATATGGTGTATTTGGGCAGCAATCCCTCTTTTATACAAGTTTCATTAAATATGACTCACAAAATACTGTGATTAAGCTTTTTATTCAGTTTTTCTTGTGTTGTAAATGTGTTTTCTTTTCTGGACATAAAGCATGTAAAAACCTTCCAAATATTCTATATATCTCTATATCTTTCAGCTATTGTACTAGCCATTGTCAAGGATGTTTTTCATTTTTATTTTTAAGTGAATGTGTAGATTTTTATATATGTATCTAGAGTGATAGAATGTTTTTTAATTTTCCAAAGATGGTCAGAACATTGTGACCAAGTTCATAGTTCATGTTAATAGAATAGCTGAAATTGTTTGGATATATATAGGACATTTGGACAGTTTTTACACACTTTATGTCCAGAGAAGAGAACACTTATGCAAACACAAGAAAACTAGAATAAAAAGCTTAATCTCAGTACCTTGTCAGTTGTCTTTAATGAAACTTATATACACATATATACATTAAACATCTGGCTTTGATGAGCATTTTAATGTGAAACTCTGGAGTCTGTCAAGAAGATAAGTCCATTGAACTTTTATTGATATATTGAATACTATATCTCTAGTTATCTGTTGATCACTTTTTTTGCTAGAAGTTCAGCTGGCATAAAAATGTATTAAATTCTATTAATTTTCACATATGAGGTCTAAAAAATATCAGAAAATATAAGGACTGGTGCTATAAAAATAAAATAAAACATATCAATTCAACATTTAATCTCCTTTGAGGTAGTTCCCTTCTGAAACCACACACTTTATCCAGCATCATTTCCTTTGATGGAAGCATTCGTGTAACACTTTTTTTGGGATAGCGACCAGCTGCTTCTTTGCATTCTCTTTGATTTCCTCGATGTCTTGAAATCTTGCTCTTTTAAGTGGGATTTGATTTTCGGAAAGAGTAAAAAGTCGCAAGTGGCAAGATTTGTGGAATATAGTGGTTGTCAGACCTGGGGAATGTTGTCCTTGGCAAAAAACTGCTGCACAAACTGTTCTGAGTGGGAAGGTGCATTGTCATGGTAGAGTTGTCACATACATGCAATTCTTTCCTTTTCTGATGAACAGCATCTGGCAAATGCTGTAATACATCATGTTAGTACTCCTTGTTTACTGTCTGATCAGGTGGAGTATACTCATGATGAACAATATCCTTGTAGTTGAGGAACACTGTCAACAGTGTCTTCACATTGATTTGACTCATTTGTGTTTTCTTTAGTCTTATAGAGCTTGGGGTCTTATAGTGAGCGTTGGTTTCAGGGTCATAACTATAGACTCATGATTTGTCACCTGTTATGACCATTTTCAAAAAGTTTTTGTCTTCCTTGACACAATTAAGGAGATCATATGCTGCTGAAACCTGATTTTCTTTCTGGTTGACTGAAAGCAGTTTTGGCACAAACTTGGCAGACATATGTCTTATACCCAAATCTTCAGTGAGAATGGAGTGAACTGAACAGTAACTAATGTTCACATCCTCTGACAACTCATGCACCATAATTTGATGGGCTTTCTGAACAGTTGCATGCACATCTACAGTATTTTCATTAGTTCTGTTGGCTGTGAATTTCCAAGAACATTGTTGACATTTTGTCGGCCCTCTCGGAAATGTTTGAACCATTTGTACACTTGAGTCTGGCTCATACATTCCTTTCTATACATTTTCTACAACTTTGTGTAGGTCCCTGTGCAGGTATCGTGAAGCTTTTGACAAAATTTGATGCAAGATTCTTTGCTCAATTTTCTCTACCATGGTTAATGATGAAACTTTTGTGGTGTGGTGAGACAACCACACTCTACACACTTTCCTCCCAAGCACTGCTATAAACAATGGAACTGAGCGAAAATATTATAACTTATTGTGCATATGTGACAACAGGGTTCAAGGTCAATCTGTGACAAGTAGCTTCATTCTGAATACTTTAGCTCTGTTACCATAGCAACAGTCACAATATCTTTTGATTGGACCTCATATGTTTTCAAATCATATATATATATATATATATAAATAAAGTTTTAAGGCGTGCTATATTTATGGGATAAAGTGCTCACTATCAGAGATAGAGCATGTGTAAATATAAATGTGAACAATGAAGTCAACACTCAGAGGCGACAGACTGTTTCATGCTAGATGCATAAAATAGTCTGTCACCTCTGAGTGTTGACTTCAATGTTCATGTTTATATTTATATACATGTATATATATGTGTGTGTGTTTGTGTGTGAATTATAATTAATGAGATACAAATGATTTACCAAACGATTTTGGATCTCATTAATTGTAATTCACTTATATACTCTATAATAAAAAATTATATTGAGTTCTCTTTTGTGGATCAGTTTTAATATTTTATATTAATAGGATCTACTTGGATTACTTACCCATGGATATATATATATATATATATATATATATATATATATATATGTGTGTGTGTGTGTGTGTGTGTGCATGCGTGTGTGTGTGTGTGTGTGTGTGAAAAGTGTGTGTATATAATTATAAATATATATATATGTAATATATTATATATATTATTATTTATATATTATATGTGCGGTACTTATTAGAAAGCGCTCAATATCAGAGATAGAGCTAACATATTTGGGTGGATTGATGTGAGTTTGTATATATATACATATATATATATATATGCTAGGATGTGCTGCATTGGGCCATTCACAACATCACTAGGTAGAGAATTCTTGTCTATCATTCTCAAGGCAAAGAACTAGATCTTGCCATTGTTTTCATGTGTTGTTTTATTGACTTGTTTAAGTTACTACACATCTTTCTGCTTCCTCACTGGAACATGTTCACTTTCATTTTATAATAGGTATTTAGCAATTTGTATATTTCACAGTTTGGTGAAGTAATGTCTTGACTGAAAGGATGGTATCTTGATTTCACTTATAGCTAGGCTGAGGCACATGTCCTTATTTTTCATATTATTGTAAGGCATCCAATTATAATTTATTTAACAAACAGAACAAATAAATATGATCCTATAATTTTTTCTTCACTTAACTGATATGGAAACCACATATCAATATTATTAACAGAACCAAACTAATGTAAAAGATTTTAAATATGTGATTATAATATTTTAAGTCATACTGGCTATCTTCTGTGTCATATAATGTTTGATTATTCTCAAGTAATGTCTTGATTTCTGTTAACCTCAACTTGTATTCCTGATCTTGGAACATGGTTCAGTGAGAAATCTGCAGGAAAAAAAACAAAACTTTGTAAACCATTTTTGGCACATTCAATCATTTGCAACATTTTCTCCATGAACTGCTTTTTCTGTTTCTCATTTTACCATACTGTGTCAAAAATGTTACTTCTTTCTACAATGTTAAATTCAATAAACAAAAATATATTTGACATGTTTTTTTTTTAATTCTGATATATGACAGCTATCACAATATAATGAATAGTGATCCTTTTGAATGAAGTTAGTTAAAAACAAACACTCAAAATGTCATATAACAGCAAAACAAGAAGACCATTTTTGACCAGCTCAGTACATGCAATCTGTGGAGGCTTTGCACCTGTTTGTGTGAACCAATTCTTAAAATTATAAAGGCTTAGCGAACCAGTTGTCAGTTTATTTACAGATAATCATATATGTTAATAGCCGATGGTCTAGGTAAATTGTTAGTTATGCTACACTCATCCCTAATGAAACTCTCATAGGAACACTCCACCTACCACAACAATAATGATTTCTGTGATTACGTTGAAAGTGTAATGAGAAAGTACTATAAACATGTTGTACCCAAAACAATCCAAAGAGCTAAAAATATAATTAAAGCCATTGCTGAAAGTTCTGTGGTAGCTGAAAGAGGGTTTTCTATGATGAATATAATTTATTCTGGCAAAGGAAATCATCTTGAAATTAAAAATGTGGCTAATCTTCTTGTCATAAATTTGACAGGTCTTTGAGGTTGCAGCAATTCAGTACAAATATGGCTAAACCATAACACAGCTGATGACTCTAGAGTCAAAAAGCATCATACTTCTGAACAGAAATATGATGAGAACAGAATTTTAAGCTGGAAATATCTTAATAAATAAATGTCTTCCATTAAATTATCAATATGGTTTAATTATTTTTGATAATATAAAGTGATTTCTTTCCATTCTCAGATTGAAAAGAAAATAAGCATAATATATTATTAAAGATTGCCTTCCTTTATAGAACTGGTTCCTGGAAATTTTGGATGCCATTTTTGTATATCAGTTGTGCTGTGTGTGATACACACTTAGGTGATCATGTATCTTTCAATACATGACTGATGAGGCAGATTTTTTTTCTTGTAGTAGGTTGTCATTTCTTTCTGCGGTAGACCAGTTGCTATCCAAGGCTATAGAACCTGGTCTGTCCCATTATTTACCCATAGCTGGGGGATAAGAAGTGGATTTATACCTTTCCCAAGGATATTAGCATGTAAGTGAATGTAATGGATTCGAATGGAATTTGAACTTGGCTCTCAGATTCCTTAACCCAAGTTGCTATCCATTACTCTACTTACAATTATTAAAATGAATGAAAGTTTCAACTTTAAAAAAACAATCACTCTCAGATTATTGCAGGCTACATCAGTTAAAATTCAGAAATATTTGTATTTACAATGTAAAATAATAAATATTTAAAAATTTTAAATTTAAATATTTAACATCAACAGCAATAAAAACACTAGTGTAAGGAAACTGAATGAAATTGTCTCGGTTGTGCATCTAGACACATCAGAGCTCATGGCCATATCACATTGAAATATTGGTTCTCATATGATCACCAAAGTTAAGCAACATCAAACCTGGTCAGTACCTAGATGGATGACCACTTGGGAATATCAGATGTTGTAAGCTTGGATGTGTGGGTGGTGTAATGGATAATAGCTTGGAATTAGAAATTGGAGATCTGAGTTCAAATTCCAATTGGACACCATTGTATTAACTTTCATGCAAATGCTCTTAGGAAAGGTATTAATCCAGCTATTCACCATCAGATATGGATTAATTAGTAGAACTTGTATCAGTAAATAATTTTTATCTCTTAAAAAAGAAAAATCGTATGCTCTAAAAATATTTTCTGGCTTTAAATAATCTGCAAAAATATCAATAAGCCATAAAAAACAAATCAATCAATTATTGTAGACACATTGGATGCTAGAAATTTAAAATGAATATTTAAAGCTGAGCATCCCTGCATTTTCAGTGTTTCTTATAGTTTTCTTTTAATTGTATTTGAGGGTGGAAGAAATACCACCTTCATATACCTCCTGCATAATGGCAAGACAATAGCTAGATGAAGACATCATTGTCACTAATGCCTTACTATTATGTGGGAGGTATTTCTGCCACATACTGTATAACTGACATTTGTTTGTATTCCATCCCCTAATCCTACATATATATGATCCCATAAAAAAAAAAACATTATTTAGCCTGAAGTCCTATTGAAGGATAAAACACATTACATAGGATGTTTTCCATTTTGTCATTCCATTATGCACCAATATTTGTATTATAAACCTTACTGGTGTAAAATCACATGATTGTTGATTGCATGCTTCAGATATATTTAGATATGAAGAGAATGTGATAGATAAATCTATCACAATCTCTTCATACCTATCTGTCTTTCACAGTTTTTTTTATACAGTTATACACAATCATATTTGACCGCTAAATTATTTTTCTGCACAATCATTTCAAGTTGGATTTAATGACATTTATCTACTTAGCACTAGTTATTACTAAAGCAGTTAATATGTCAACTGAAAATAAATACGAAAGAATTATTATTATTACCTTTCAATAATTAGCAATAATAACTTTTGCCTAAGTGAAAAAATAAATTTAGCTGTAAATTAAGTCAGCTAAAACTGAGCCATTCTTACCTCATCCCCTTGCATGTTCTAGTGCTCAGCCTCACTTTAAAAGGTTTATATAAATTTATTTTCCAGATTAAATATTCACTCAATAATGAAAACAAGAGCATTCACAGGACCTAAAAAATAAATAAAATGAAACTGATTGAGGCTCATCAATCCAGGGAAGGTTGTAAAAAATTTTCAAGCAGTTTTATATACCCCATTTCGCTGTCTTATCCATCATTCATAAAATGGAAAGAAATTAATATCATATCAATGGTTGCAAGGTCAACTTGTCCTAGGAAGATTTCAACTTGTGAGGTGACTAAAATCACAACCTGAAACTAGACTTTGAGGATATTCAGACAAATTTCAAGAGTGCTGAAACAGATATACATACCTCACCAGTTTGCAGAACATTTTTAAAGATGGGTTTAACTGAAAAGACACTAGTGAAAATAATGCATAAAAGAGCTCAATTAGTATTCACTTAAAAGTTTTTGGATTAATTGATTAATTACCGGAATACAGATATTTGTTTGGATGAAACAGAACCTGAACTTTATCAAAATAACTGGCATTATGTTTGGAGATAAAAGAAGAGTGTGCAAGATGTAGAAAAATTACAAGGCCAAAAATGAAGCATAGTGATAGATACATTATTTTATGGAGATCCTTTTTTTACAGCAGCTACTGGAAAATTAACCATGGATTTAAATGGATTCAATAAAATATTGGTTGCTTAATGACATTGCTTAACTTTGGTGCTTTTATGAGAACTGGTGTTTCAACATGATATAGCTGTAAGCCCAAACATCTAATAACTACAGTCTGTTTAAACTGGCCTCTTGTTTAGGAATGTTTATATCTATTAAAATCTTCTTATATCTTTTTTGTGATGTCAATGAACACTTGTTGCCTCTTTTGTGATGCCAACAAATACTTGTTGTCACTTTCGTAATGCTCATTGTAGTAGAGACTTTGTAATTGCAGATACAACTATAGTACACCATTGAACAATATGGGTGTCAGATGCCTTCAAAAAGCACTCGCACTAATTGTACTTGCTCGATAATACTCGCTGAAATGGTAATCTGTATAGTGGTCCGAATAGAGAATAGTGTAGAGAACAGAATAGAGAATAGCAGTCTGTATAGTAATGGAGGATAGACTACAAAAAGATCATTTAGATGTCACGCGACTTCCTATATATGTGTTTGCTCTATGGTCATGTGGTTTACTTAATTCAATAATGGGATCACCTGCGTTTACTTACTGGCGATCTATGTTCAAACTCAAGTATCAGCAGCATCATTTTATTCCTATATAACATCTTTCAATCTATCTTAAACTATTTTTATCTCTCTGTTGATCATATGCTCAACATACCTTTCAATTAATTATGGGAGAGAAAGTTCCAGTACTTTTAGTTCTGTACTATTTGTTGTTCAGTTGTGAGCTTTCTGTGGTGTTTGATTTCTTTTCTGTATGTGAGGAGGTAGTTATCTCCCTTAAATACATCCATGTCTACCTGTACAGAAGAACTCAAAGTATGAGAACTTCTCTTTTACAATTAATTTTCAAAAATTTCTGATGAAGCTTAAATAAAAGCAAAATATGTTAAATTTATTGATGTTTCCTATTTGTTCCTTATCTAGAGATACAAATCTTATTTGGCAATTGCTAATCTTCACAGCCTATGCTAAAGAATGCCTAAAAGTCACACTCAGGTAAAAATATAATGTTGCTAAGTGTTGTGTCGGAAACCTACCACCCCTCTTGAAGATGAACTTGTCTGCGTCTGTGAACAAAGACTTTAAATAGTGGCATGTCAGTTGATATGGGAAAGACAGATAGACAGAAGTTCTTAGCTGAGCTAGTTATTGACTACTCAGGTGATTTCTGTACCTTTTTACCAACCTATTAAAACCCTTTTTATTGTTATGTGTTATTTGGCGTTTGTCTCTACTAACCCCAAATCAACATCATAACACTAAGAGAAAACCAGGTACCAGCCTGTCTAATTATGCTTCCATTAGATATCCTCCCAATGCCAACCAAGAGGCTAACATTGTAAGAAGAGCCAGTGCTAACATATAGTCAAACGATGGAGATCCCTAAACTGGCTTACGATCTTAATCAGTCTACCATCCTACCAAACAACCAAATCTAAATCTAAAGTTTTCTCAATCCTGGTAGAGGAACCTCTCCCTGATTGATCATGTCTTCAGGGGTTTAGCTGTTCTCACCATACTTGGGCAATTGCAAATTGGTAAGGCAATTTAACTCATAGCTGGAAGTTTTCAATTCAGAGTTGTCTTTCTCCTAGACTGGTCACCACCCAAGGCTATAGGACCCAGTCTGTCCTGCTATTTACCCATAGCTTGGAGGAGAAGAGATGGATTCATACCTTTCCCAAGAGTATTTACATGTAAGTGAATGTAATGAACTTGACTGGAACTTGAACTTTGCTCTCTGATTCCACAATCTGAGCCACTATCCATTACTGAACTGTACATTCTATAGACCACCAAACAGCATCCATGTTAAATCCACTAAGAATATTGTTAAATGTAATAGAAATAAAAAAAATAAAAAAAAACCTTGGAAAAAATCAGACATATGGAAAATGTGTTCTACATGAAAATTATAGTTGAATGTTGAAATACTTACATATATGTTGTAAAAACAACAGTAAATAAGTTGATCTGGGAAGTTCTTGTACAGGAAGCATATTTTCCAGCCCTGCAATCATTAAACTTTGTTTCACTTTAATCCGTCTTGCCTGACATGGATTCCAACAAGGTGAAGTTATAAAATAATTAAAAAAAATTTTTTGGAAATCAAAACCAGAATTGTTGAAATGAATAATTGATTTAAGTGCATAGAAATGAACAATTGATATAGAAATGAAATCATAGAAAATCATAGAAATGAACACTTGATTTAAGAACATAGAAACACATGGAAAATGCTTTGATGGCTAAATAATGAGGATATGAATTTATAGTAATAAAAGATTTTGCTAAAAAAAAATTTTGGTAACTATTATATCAAATTAATATATATACTCACACATGCTAATAATACTCACCAACATATATAATTTGGTTCAGTTTGATCTATTAATAATAATAAAGACATCCTGAGGGATAGAGAAATTTTAAATGCATGTGTCTTCTTGCAGTGTATGCATACGTATTAATAAGCCTATATCTGTATGTTATCTGCAAGGAGAATCTTTATCCAACCATAGTCAAACTTATATTGCTTTTTTTGAAAAAAACAAAACAAAAACTGTGCATATTTGATTATATAAATCATCACTTATCTGCCCATATTTGTTAATCAGTCTTTTAAACATAGACACTCATACATTCTTTACAGGCATTCATACATGTACATACTCACATTCACGCACACACACATACACAAATACATGTATGGTGATGCTGAAAAGTTCTTGATTAGACTTATTTCACAAAATCTGACCAAATGCCCTAACATCAGAATTTTAAAAAAATTCTTTCTTACTCAGCCTGAGACATTTCAGCAACCCCCCTTGTTTATATAGGAACACACACAGACATACACATACCCACACATATATATATATATATATAGGGTGCCATGGGTAAATTATTGCCATTTATATTTTTAGTTTTGTGTATGTGCATTGTTTGTTTTTGATTTTGTCAGCTGCATAGTATAGTAGGGTCAGTTGGGCACCATCTGTGATAAAAAGAGCACCATGACACAATTTGTTCTGTCAGAAATTTGGAAACAGCATGCTATACTGCTTGGCATTCGAGCCAGAAGCTCCGATACGAACATTTCAGAATGTTAATCTGAGGACAGTGCAGAGGATTTGGAAAGATTTGGATAAGTCTAATGGTGATTTCTGCGATCACATCACCCCTTACATCTGGCCACTTAACTCCCCAGACTGCAACTCCCTTGATTATTATGTGTAGGGTGCAGTTGAATGAGTAACCAACAAAACTCCTTGTAACACCAAAGATGAACTGAAGGCATGGATTATGGCAGCATTCACCAACTTAAACAAGGAGATCATCCAGAAGAGTTGCAGAAGATTCCAAAGTCATCTGGAGGCTGTGGTTGATGTCAATGGTGATTTTATTGAATAAATTTACTCTTTAGTATTTCCAGATATATTTATATAATTTTGGTAAATATATCTGTTAAAATGAGATGTCAGTATTATTTTCATTTTTACGTAATTTAGACAGCAATTCATCCATCGCACCCTGTAAGTTTGATTGGATTGATCTCATAGTGACATATATTGTTTTATTTCTAAAGTAACTGGTGAACAGAATTTTTCTCTGTGTAACCTTTTAATATATCTATGGATTTTTTTAAAGAAATAATGAACTTACTAATCTAGGAAATCATTCAGGTTTTCAAAGCATGGCCTACTATATATATATATATATATATATATGGGATGGCTTCTTAAACTGTTCAAAAAAGTATTTTTTAATTTTTTTTTTTCCCCATTTAGTCAAATTTTTAGAAGTTAATCGGACTGATCATTTTTCAGTGTCTACTTACACACACACATATATATAGGATAGACATACTTGTTTGATCTTGCATTGTTGTTAGATGATGTGAAGTGCATTTATTTTTATTTCCTTTAAAATTATTTCTTTTCATTGCAATTGTCCTTTGATAAAGTATATTTTAAAAGAAAATTATCAAAATTGACATATTGAATCTGACATTGAACCTCGAAGAAAATTAAAACAATTTCAGCACATTATAATTTTTTAATTCGAAACATAATAAAAGTGAAGATCAAATACACAAAAAGAACAGTTTATGAAGAATATACAGTAATTGATCTAATATGTCAAAAATGGTATGAAATATATTTTGCTGGAAATTTCTCATTGAAAAAACAAGTCAAGAAGAGCAATTGAGGATGAAAATATTTGAGAATCATCGTCATCATCTTCCTTATCATGCTGAAACTGTTCAAGATTTGCTTGCTTTCATGATCCCATCTTCCTGGTCATCCAGGGCAGTTACTAGCTTGTCCATATTTTCAACATTATATAACGTGGAAGATAACCATCATCTTAAAAATACCTAAATCAAGCACTGAAAATCATTTATGCTATCTTTGTTAAGTTAGTCACTTTGATGTTTAGCTTATGTATAAGTTAAAATAAATGCTGGTTTGTATTTCTGTGTGCAATTTTCTGTTTTGTGATTACCAATGAAAAGTAGATGTATTACAACAAAGTGGAATACAAGAGATCATGGAACAAGAAAAATTGGCACAACACTAAGCATACCATATATGTACAATATCATCACAAAGTAATGATATTAGGTTTATAGTAGGACTGAAAAGGAGTGCTAGTTTCTTCTAGAAAAAAACAAACAATTAAGTTATGCTCCCAGTTAGATCAATCGAAAGCCGTAATCAGCAAAATCATCTGGAATTAGTTAAGAGAAATAACATTTCATCAGAAAAATGCTAGATCATCTGTTTTTTGACCAAGTAAAAACTATTGTAAGTTGGTTGGGAAATTTTAACTCACTTATCATATTCAGAGGATATTGCACCTTTAAGTGACCATTTAATCTTGCCTTTCATAATTATTCTAATAAAAAAAATCCAGTTCCTTGGAAAACTGCAGAAAGGCACTTCAAGTTGTTCTTACTAAGAAAGATAACCATGTCTGGAAGCATGAAATTTTTCTGAAAGATAACAGAGAAAAATGTGGTTCAGTAATGGTAATGTTGAAATATTGTATGAAGTTGGAAAGAGAGGCTTGTATTTGAAGATGGAAAAGAAACAACTGTTTCTTTGGTCTTAATTAATTAATTTGATCTTCAGTCAAGATAAAATTTCACCTCATTATCAATAATATAATCCTATCTATTTGGAAATTGTTGATCAATCAAGTGTAGAATTCTTCAGGTTTTGATGAAAAGAAACACTCAATATCAGCTTTAACCTTTTCACAATTAATAAACTATTTTCGCGCTAAAGATGTTGCAATGATCTGAAAAGATGATGGTCAAATGGGACAAGGTCAGGAGAGTAAGGAGGATGAGGCAAAATTTCCATAAGAGCAATACACTTTTACAATTAACCAATTGTAGACATTTTTCAGAAAATGTTTGTGCAATGTTTGTAAGTGATGAAATTATTTCTCTATATTATCTGTTTCATTTTGGTTTAGCACTTCATATCCCACCAACACATATCATAACTTTTTCAGGTATAATCCTTGTTTTGGGAGGGGGTTTTCCTTTTTCAGTAGGTGCTAACCTTTATAATTTTTGTTGGATACAAATAAGAGATAATCCATTTTTCATCACTGGTTATGACTCTACCCAGGAAATGTTTGGTAGCAAGTCTATTTTTCATTAATAAGCAGAAGGTAATTCTTTGATTAAACTGAGGAACTGAAGATGGAACCATTGTCTAAATTTAAACACTTTTTTGAGTTTGTGAAGGCCTTATATTATGAAAGTGTGACTTATATTGAACCATTTTCTTAATTATTATACTGTTTGCTTAAGATTTCTAGAAGCTCCACATTGAAAGAACTTAATCATCCAGATTGAGGGAAATCTTTGATTGTAACTGGCCAATCCACTGTTAGCTTATTTTGACACTTAAATCTTCATTTCCATAGAATATACCATGTAAGTTTCATTGTTGAAGAGTCTTTTCTAAATTCATACAGTAGGCACTGTATGGATCTGTTCTAAACTCATTTTAGAAAGATAAAGCCAATACATAAGTTAACCACATTGATATTAAGTAATCTACAAAGAAAGGAAAAAAAAATTAGAATGTAATAATTAATGGTAGATTTACTATAGGTATTGCAAAAGTATGCTCAAAATGATCATGTCAGAAATCCGACAGGACTTTTGTTCCAATGTAATATTTTATTACTTCTTCACCAAACCTATTGTTGGGGCCACCCACCTTCTCATCAGAATGGACTGATCTCTCCACTACTAATAGGACAGTTCTATAGAGTTCTGGGAGACCAGGTGACCATCACACTTCTGTCTCTCTACCGGAAGATACAGTTGGACTTTATACTCTTTCTGATTGTTACTGACTAAGCTGCGTTCGTTTGACTACTAATCTCTCTGTTGTAAATACCTCTTCAGATATACCAGTATTTTTCCCTACGTATGTGTTTGTCCACATTTCAATACACGCACGGGGAAACACTCAACATCTCACCTATATAATCCATAAGATTAGGAATAATATTTTTGAAACAAATGCATCAGAATTTTCAGTCGTTATATATAATGAAATATCAAATATTGAATACATAGATGGAAATTAAGCAGTTAGAAACATTTTGTGTGAACAGTTATAGTAAATGTGATAATAATTCAAAATGTTGCTCCTGTCCTGTTAGAAAATTTATATCAAATATTGACTTAAAAACATGTGCCAAGAGAGTAGAAATGTCCCACCTCAGAAAAAAATTATGTAATAGCTCACTCTTAGTAAGTGTTTTTCGCAAAAATGGTGAAAATCATTCATATGGTGATAAATGAAGTCACAATGGTAGCATGAGAGATTAAAAGAGCAATTTGATGAGTTAATTATGAATTATTTTACAGTTTTTGACCTAACATTTATTTGAGCAGATTTGACCATTTAATTAGTACCTTGCCATTGGAAATCAGATAAAAAAACAAGTTTTCTGTTATCAGAATTATTGACATTAAAGGACTGGTGTCTACCTTATATATATATATATATATATATATATATATATATATATATATATATATATATATAGTCATCCACAGACAGATGTGGCTAGACATCAGTGTGGCTAGACAACTGATTGCTTCAAGCCAGGATCGAAAACACAGCTGATTTGGCATCAGTCAGAGATTCTACCCCAAGGTATCATTGCATGGCAGAGAGTAAAAATTAAATTTTAACGTCTTTACTATATGAAAGACATCAGAGGTTAGGTGAGCTCAATTCATATTGCATTATATATATATATATATATATATATATATATATATATATATATATATATATATATATTGGAGAGAGTGAAAAGGAGGGATGAATAAAGAGAGATAATTTAAAAGAATAAAGATAAGCAATTTGAAGATCATGTTCTTAAATAGATCTAACCTATTTAGACAGACACACTTTTTCTGCTCACTCAACCAACATAAATAAACAATCTTGAGGTCATGACCATTGCAAAAACACAGCATTAGTCCTAAACTAAAGAAACTTGGAAAGGCTGGTTTTTTCTTATCCTAAATCCCTTTGTAACCTGTAAACACAACTCACTATATATATATATATATATATATATATATATATATATATATATATATATATATATGGCTTGCTGAAGGAATAGTGGCACTTGAAGATTTATATATTACTTTTATTCTCATTGCATCGATATATATATATATATATATATATTATCCCTCACTGGTAGCTGAAATTCTGAGTCATACTACTGCTGAGGATAATATGCATATTTATTAATATATGCTTAATACCTTTGTTATATTACATCAAATTTGGTTTTATTAACAACACCACTCTCTGTATGATATATAATATTCATATATATATATATATATATATATATATATATATATATATATATATATATATATATATATATATTCCATTTATTCAAGTTTAGTTGAAAATCAATGGAAGTTTTTTGTATAAGATTTTTTTATTAAATTTTTTATTAGTTTTCTAGTTTTGGTAGAGAATTTTGACTTAGATTGTCCAATATCTTTTCATAATCAAAGACTTTTTGTAGGTTGATAGGGTTTTGTCAGTATGTATGCATTGTATTTCTTTGGTGGCTTCATGTATTACATTTTCACATACTTATTGTATTATTGATGTACCTATGCATCTCTCTCTCTATCTCCCTATATATATATATATATATATATATATGTGTGTGTGTGTGTGTGTGTTCAATATTATTAGTGGATACTCTGTTTATTTATTAAGCAGTATATTTATTTGTTTTCATCTACTGACCTGAAGTGTGTTGATGATCAAGTAATAATTAATAAAATTTGTCAGATTGATAAATGAAAATCCATCACTTTTTAGAAATATATATATATATATATATATATATATATATATATATATATATATATATATATATGTTGCTACTTTAAATAAATCAGTAAGTATGTAGCCCAATGATGAAAAAGCATTTGTTTTCAATGAAAGATTTTTTTATAATAATGTGTCATTTTATGGACATAGTAATCCACCTTGTATATATGTGTGTCTCTGTCTTTATCTGTCTGGCTTCTCTGCCTCTCTCTCTCTATCTATCTATACACTACAGTTCAAAAGTTTGAAGCCATCCACAGAATTAGCATTAGATGAATTTGACAAAAGATTGAAAAGAATGAAAAAGAGCTCTTAGAGTCATTAAAAAAATGTAATCAGTTATCAAACTTACACTTTAAGAAACTTTTGCTATGAATGCCCAAAATTTGTGCTGCAGTAATCAAGGCTAAAAGGGGATATTTTGAAGAGAGCAAAAATGTAATCATAAAATGTGTTTTTTTCTTTTCGTCATAATAAAATTTCTAATAAAAAATCATGTCTCACATTTTAGACCATGTATAATAATTTTCTCTTATTTAAAGTTCAAAACAACTACTTTTTGGGCCAATTTAAAAAATTACCAGGGGTGGCCTCAAATTTTTAAACTGAAATATATATATATATATATATATATATATATATATATCATGGATGTGTGGGTAGTGTAGTAAAATATAGTTATGGATGTGCAGGTGGTGAAATGCATAGCAGCTCAGAATAAAAAATTGGAGAGCTGAGTTTGAATTCCAAGTTTGTTAGATATACTTATGCACAAATACCCTTGCGAAAGGTATGAATCAATCTCTTCTCTCTTCAGCTATGGGTTAAATAGTAGGACTGACTGGGCCCTATAGCATTGGCTGGTAATCAGTCTAGGAGAAGGAGAGCTCTGAATTCAGTACCAGAAGAAGGTCATTTGGAGACCTTGTGGTACACCATGTGTACCTGTTTTCTGTATTCAGTTTCTCCAAACAGTGTGAACTGTTTTGTTCTCCACCACTATAATCAAATCATATGTTTGGGTAATTTAACTGTTCTCTTTTAGGAACTGAATTGTTGAACCCTCATATTTCAAAGATGATGGGACTGTCCAACATTATATATATATGTGTGTGTGTGTGAAAATATAGAAAATAGGAAAGACCTCATTAGGTAAATAATGCGAAGTTCTTTAGTATTTTTGTTTTTATTTTTTATCGAACAATATTTTTAAGTAAATATATATATATATATATATATATTCAGGTAGTAAAATTAACTTAAACAAGCCATATTAAATTCAACTGACAAGGTTAGTGTTTAATTTCTTCTATTTTTTTAATTTTCAAATAAGTTCTGTATCCAAATTAAATTGTAGATTTCTCAAAAATCCCATGGTGTGTGGTCAACAGAATCTTGTCTGCCATACTGACAATATTCAGTTCACTGAGACAGTTAAAGTACTCAAATAAAATCGAAAAAAAGACATTAAATTTGGACATTTTATCCACAATTCTGATTGGGTATGCAAGAATTTATCAAAAAATTGGAAAAATGCAATAATAAGTTAAACAGAGAGACCATATCAGTTGAATTTAATAATAAATGTACTGTGTGTGTCAGAAATACCCCAACTTATACTCTTCAGAAACATCTCCCACATAATGGTAAAACATTAGCTAGATGAAGATATATATATATATATATATATATATATATATATATATATATATGTGGCAACTCCAGGAATTGGGCTTGTTGGGCTGAGCTTGAGTGAGTCAACATTCAAGTACATCTATTTCAAAACAACAAAAATTCTTTGTAGTACATTGTTTTCATACTTGAATTCAGCTGGATCAAAAATTAATTATTTTAACTCTGTGCCTCAAAATATTGACTGAAATACATTTCATTGATATTGTTCCTAATAAAGAAGAAAGAAAAAAAAACAAAGGAAGTAAGTAAAAAAAGAATGAAATAAAATTAACATGGTTAGTTGAGCTGTGTAGGTCTGAGTCCTATCAAAACTGGAGATATACTTAATAGGCAATGTATATCTGGCTTTAATTTTATAAATAATCTTTTAAAAATATCTAATGATTGTATGCCCTGTTTTTCAAAGAACACATTTTTATTTCAACTTACTGTTTTCAAATGTCCATTTTAAATAATCTATTCTAGACAGTATAAGTTTTCTTACCTGAATATATCAGTTGAAAAAGGGATAAATTACATTTAACTCAACTTAAAGTTGGCAAAAATCAAAGAAAGTGGCAGCCTTAACTCATTGACTGGAGGGTTGAGGTGAGGAGTGTGACTGGGATTGTGTTGAGGAAATATGATATCAAACAGCAGTACTGATCATAAATGTACAATAAATGAAACTAAAAATTCACAGAGAGATACATAAGTACACTTACCCATAGGTATATATATAAACATGCACTCAAGATAGATACATGTTATCTAAAAAAAAACAAAAACATATTTGGCTAGTGCATTCTACTAACTTTAACCCTAAATAGCAAATTGTGTTTTTTTTTTTAATTTCATGTGCTGAGATTTGAAAAAATTATATATTTTAGTTAGAGTAAAGGATTTATTTTAGCATCCAAGTTATACCAATACTATATTTTGTTGAAGATTGTAATGAGCTCGACAAATACCGATGAGTTGTGACTGATATATATATATATATATATATATAATATTCTAGCTATATGCTAGATTTGCATAATTGTAGATTTTACTTAACCAATCCAAATTAGCTAGATTGTAAGTTTTATAGTTTTATGTATTTATTTTTCTATCTCTTTTTTATGTCACTTTAACAAATAAAAATTTGCATATTCTTATTTTAAAAAATTGCATATTCTTACTTTTACAAATAAAATTTGCATATTTATATTTTACAAATAAATATTTGCATAGTCTTACTTTTGCAAATAAAAATTTGCATATTCTTAGTTTTACAGATAAAATTTTCATATTTCTATTTTATTTATAGAAATTTGTATATTTTTACTTTAACAAATGAAAATTTGCATATTCTTACTTTAACAAATAATATCTGTATATTGCTATTTTACAAATAAAAATTTGTATATTCTTACTTTTGCAAATAAAACTTTGCATAGTCTTAGTTTTACAAATAAAATTTTCATATTTCTATTTTACAAATAAAAATTTGTATATTTTTACTTTTACAAATGAAAAATTGCATATTCTTACTTTTACAAATAATATTTGCATATTACTATTTTACAAATAAAAATTTGCATATTCTTACATTTGCAAATAAAAATTTGCATATTTCTGGTTAACAAATAAAAATTTGCATATTTCTATATTGCAAAATGTCAGCACAGTTTCACTTTTGCCTGAGAAATAAAATGAAAACAACAGAGTAAACAAGTTTTATTCATTGCAGTTTCAACATTCTTGATTAAGTTTTTTTAAACAATAACTTTAATTCATTTATTAACATAGGCCCTGACATTTTTATTATTAAATCTCATTCATCAGTTTTTAATAACGCTGAGGTGAGCAGGGTTATTCAAAAGACAGAAAATGGAATTCTAGGATCAGCAGGGAGGGAGTGACTGAGAAAAATGGTAAGGGGTAGAAATCAGGTTAGGACTTTAGTGGTGAGGGTAAGGAAGCAGCATTAAAAAAATGTTAATTTTTTTATCCTTAAAAAAAAAACAAAATGGATTTTGTATTTCTCCCTATCACTTTTGCCTTTATTCTTTCTCTTCTTGATAGCTTTTCTTTCTCTCTCTCATTCTTTTCATATATATTCTCATTACTCATCTCTCTATATCTTTCTCTCTCTCATCCTTTCTTATACTTTTTTGTTACTCCCTCTCTTTCTCTGATTCATACAAATGAGCAGTTGTAGTAGAATCATGTACAAAGCATATATTGAATACAGTTTCAAATGAATAATGGTCTATTTTTTAAATAGATTTCAGTGTGGGGCACATAAAAGGGGGGTGCCAAAGGAAATAAGAAAAATTCTAATTTTTGGTCAAATTTTTAGCTGAGAACTTTTCAGCACCTTATATATATATATATATATATATATATCCATATATTACATGCATCTATATATATATATATATATATATATATATATATATATATATATATATATATTTTTCATTTAAGAGACTGACAAGATACTGCAATTAACCGTTTTATTTAATTTTTCGAGAGTTATAGGTATGTTTATTTTATAAACATAGTCACAATATGCTGATTGTGTTTGGAAAATAAACATTCCTATATAACTCTAGACACATACATAAAAACCAATACATATATTTAAAAATAAAAAATAAAATCATCCTTGATAATTGTTGAAAGAATAGTTGAAAGTGCTTGGATATGTAGAACTTTTGGACAAATTTTACACATTTGTCCAGAAAAGAAAACACTTATATGAAAGAAAACACTTATATGAACACAAGAAAAATTTAAATAGAAAGCTTAATTGAAGAAGCTTGTCAATCATCTTGAATGAAATATGTATAAAAGTGGTATTGCTGCACAAATATACAATTATATATATAAGTAAGAATGGGTAGGATAAAAAATCTACATACATGTACATATACTTGCTTGTACGTATAAATATATTTCTTCCTCGGGTGTTATAAATACAGTGCTCAATGTTATGAAACAAAGCTATAAGCATATATTAATAAATAAACATAATATCTGTTGATAGCATGACTCAGAATTTCAGTATCTTCAGATACATATATAGATATGTCAAATATGTGTATGTGTGTGTGTGTGTGTATATATATATATGTGTGTATGTGTGTGTGTGTGTGTATATGTGTGTCTATATATTTGTGTGTGTGTGTGTGTGTGTGTAACATATGGATGCATGTGGTTAGCATATTAGCATCCTGACCTTGGAGACCTGGGTTTGAATCTCACCATGGTTGATTTGTTAAGGTGGTGACTTCTTGATAATACTGATCTGGGGTGATGATCACAGCAGTTGATACTATTAGGAAGTACTTGAAAACTATACCACAGGTTGACTTGTGAGTGAATTTGGATAAATGAAACTGTTTGGAAGCCATTGATGGTTGTCCAAGCATGAAGTCACAACTCATTGTGAGTGAAGGTTTGAGCTTACTGACCTTTTTCAACTGCTGATGGATTCCTACTCAAGCACATACAGCACATTGGGTTCAACGATTAGCTTGAAAAATATTGCTGTAATGTACCAACCTGCTCCATATAAAGCCTACTCAGAGCCAAGCATTTGTATGTATCACAGATTTTGGTTAAGTTTGTGTATTTAGGCAGTACTGTAAATATGACAAATACACTTGATGAAATCTCTCTCCGAATCCAGAAAGCCAGTAATGCATTTTGGACAACTAGATAAATGTCTATGCTCTCAGCATGAAATGTTTATTGAGACAAAGTTGAAGGTTTACAATTCTTGTATTTTGTCTTCATTGTTGTAAGCATGTGAGACCTGGGTCAGTTATCAGAGACACATCAAAAGGCTAGAGCAATTTTGCTAATAATATCTGTGCTTTATACTGGATATCTGATGACAAATGTACGTGAGTGATGCTGTTATCCTTGAATGCAGTCAGTCTACCAGTATAAAGTCTCTGCTACTTCCATGCTGGTTATGATCACATGGTCATGTAGTCATGATAAAGGACAACAGAATCCTTAATTAGTTTCTATATGGTCATTTGACCAAACAAAAAAGACCAGCACAGAAGCAGAAATTTAGGTATAAAGATTGTATCAAGAACACTCTGCAGAAGGCCGACATCAAGCAAAATGACTGGACAAAATCAAACTCTAGATTGTTCATCCTGGAGGAAAGCAGTGCACAGTGGTAAGAGAGATATTGAACATAATCTTCTTGAGCATGTGTAGCTTAAGAGAGATGTTCATAAAGGTCTTGATGATAATCTGCTTGAGAATGTTGTCAGTTTGATATAGCATGTACTGAATGTTTTCACATCTGTCTAAATAGGGCAGGCCTTGAAAATCATCAAAGAGACCACATACACAGCGAAATCATTCATTACACTTTATGAATAAAGACGAAAGGAAAACTTATCTCAGCCAATGAGTGTCATCCTCTGAGGGAATTTATCAAGGCAAATGTAAGTATTTTATTTTGTGACAAGTATTTATATACAAGAACAAAAATGTTATTGGTTTTTCAATTGTTTTGGTATAGGGGTGCTCATGAATATTTATCAGGTTAGCAGAAAAGTCAGGCAAGTTCATGGGTGTGAGGTGATACAGTTCAATAAATGAAAGTTTATACAGTTCAATACCTAATAAATAATTAGCTCTTCGCATAACACCATTACAAAATTTATATAACAACTACTGCAAATTACAGCCAATGTTGCCACATCAGTGCAAAAGAATATAAGACTTTAGCAGGACTAAAATATCCGATGATGGATCAAGTGATGACACAACTTGAAATTGTGTTGCAAACATTATATATATATATATATATATATATATATATATATATATATAGAAATATAGTTTTAAGGTATGCTATATTTATCAAATAAAGTGCTCAATATCAGAGATAGTGTATGTAAATATAAAATATAAATATAAAATATAATATAAGGTGGCCTGATGATTGTATTTAGCATGAAACAATCTGTTGCCTTTGAGTGTTGAATTCAATGTTCACTTTTATATATATACAGTAGCGGCCATAATATAAGGAATGGAAACAACAAAGGTATAAATATGTGTATTACTCAAAAAGTAATGCATGATTAGCAATGAAATTTTTACCGAATAAAGATTAGGGTGTAATGCATAAATATACAAAGTTACAAAAATTTACATAATAGTATTTTTTTTAAATAAAGATTAAATGGAACAAAAGAAATAAGCTACTGGACAAAAGTTAAGGAACGATTTTGTTAATACTTGATTGTGAACAAAATATCAACAAAATTTAATATTTGGTAAACATCCCCTTATTTTTAATGACTTCTCTGCATCGTCAACCACATGATCTAATTAATTTCTTGCTAAAATCAGCAGTAATTCCTTCCCATTCATCTTTCAATAACTCCCATAGGTGATCCTGGTTTTTCGGGTTTCTTTTCTGAGCCCTTTCTCCAATTATCTTCCAAATATTTTCTATTGGATTCAGGTCGGGGCTCTGGGCTGGCCACTGCATTAGGGCGATTCCTTCTTTTTCAAATAAAGCCATAGCCGTCTGAGCCTTGTGGTAAGGTGCATTGTCCTGCATGAAAATAGGAGATTCATAAAGATTATGGTGTAATCTTGGTACCACATGCTGCTGAAAAAGCCTTTTGTAAATCTCAGCATTGATATTGCCATGTATGCAGATGATAGGGCCAACTCCTGCAGATGAAATCATTCCCCACACCATCACACTGCTGCCATCAAACTTAACGGTTTTCTTGACACGTTGAGAAGACAGTCTTTCACCTGTTCTATGGTGTACGTAAGTTTTGCCCTCAGAACCAAATATAGTAAGCTTGGACTCATCACTGAAATGAACTGTATCCCATTGTGCGTCAGTCCAAACAACATGTTCTCTCACATACTCCAGGCATGCCCTTTGGTTTCGCTTTGAAATGAGAGGCTTCAAAGCTGGAATACGGGCATGCAATCCTGCATTTTTTAACCTGCGAGCAACTGTTTTCCTTGAGATCTTATCTGTCTCTTCATTAAATTTACAAGCAATTGATGTAGCAGTTTCAAAACGTTTTTTTGTAGATATTCTAACAATTCTTCGACCTTCTCTTTGCGATGTTTTTGGAGGTCTGCCGGTTTTTTGTTTTGCATCTAACATTTTATCAGTTTTATACCTGCTAATTACACGATGAACGACACTTTTAGACCTATGAACAATATCAGAAATTTCTGAAATTGACTTCTTTCTTGATAGTTAGCGATAATGAGTTTTTTTTCTTCAAAAGAGAGCGTTTTGTGTGTAGAATTTGCCATATTGCTTAAAAATGAAGTCCTAATGATAAATGAACTTTTACTTATTGTTGAAAGGCTCCATCGAGTTTTTTAACAATGTAAATTAAAAGTTTATGCAAATTATTAACATCGTACCTTAACTTTTGTCCAGTAGCTTATTTCCTTTGTTCCATTTAATCTTTATTTAAAAAAAAACTATTATGTAAATTTTTGTAACTTTGTATAATATTTATGCATTACACCCTTATCTTTATTCGGTAAAAATTTCATTGCTAATCATGCATTACTTTTTAAATAATACACATATTTATGTCTTTGTTGTTTCCGTTCCTTATATTATGGCCACTACTGTATATATATATATATATATATATATATATATATATATATATATGCTTCCCTTCATAATGATAATTGAACTTTACTTTCACTGTGAAGTCCTTTGTGGCTGAGCTGTCTAAAAGCACATCAGGCTATATGGTGGTAACTCCTATATACCATGTAGTGTAGTGTGAGGAAAGGATTGTCAAATAAGAGTACTCATCTGATGGGAACCGTGACATGAATGCTCCTTCGGTGGATACCCTTAACAATGTGGAACACAGGCTCTCTCTCAGTCCTACAGAATCCTTCCCCCACTGGCTCCAGTGATGCCTAGCCCTTCTGATCCTGCCTGAATTCTCTGAACAGCTGTTGGTTGCTGTAGAGTCAACCTTCAGAAATAGGGATATGTCACTAATGACAATCCTAACTTCTAATGTGGGCAATTATAAACTATTAAGCATCTTCTAGTTTGCCCCAATCTTGAAGATTCATGCACACTTAACGAACTTGAAACCTTAACACCCAAGCAAGGCTCTGTTTGCAACACTGGATGGATATTGTATAGTAACTTGATAATAAGAAGATCCCTATATAATGGGGACACAAGTTTGAACCCTGCTGAAGGGTACATTTTCTTTTTTAAAGGCTCAAAAAGAAACCCATGCTGGTAGACATCAATTATTCTGTTAAAAAACATCCCCAAAAAACAGAAACATTTACTCAAACATGTGTTTTCACTAAATTTAACAGTTACAGGAGAAATATATATATACATGTGTGCATGTGTGTATGTCTATGAATTTGAAAGGAGAAAAGGTAAGTTAATTGATTTAACAGATGGTAAATTATCAAATCTTTTCGCAATTCTCAGATGGTATCAGAAAAAACAGATTTGCAGAATGTTGCAGGCAGCAAACCAATCAGCCACCCAGGCAAATGGTGACAGGTAGAAGGCATTAAACATTGCAGTGAAGTCCTAATAATGAGACAAAACATATGTGCTTAAGTCTGCAATGTGAAAAAACAAGTGGAAACGTGATACATATGACATCTACAAGACCTGGTGCATATTAAAATACGCAGAAGGCGAGAAAAAAGATTCAGTAAGAGCAAAAAGTAAGAGACAGATAAAGAGAGAGGGAAGAATGTAAGGAAAGTGGAATAGAGAGACATAATGTGAGAGGAAGAGAGAAAACGATTGAGAGGAAAATAGTGAGGAGAAGAGAGAGAGTCAGGGGAAAAGGAAGAGACTGATGAGAAATAGAAAGAATTAGGAGAGAAGAAACTTTGTATTGTATAATTTTTGTCTCTTTTTTTCTTCAGAATATAGGTAATCAGGGCTCTCCACAGCTTCCTTTTCTTTATTATCTGTGAATTGCTATGACTTCTTGTGTAAGATAATGGAGTAGTTTCTTGTTGTCTTCCCTACACTTTTGAATTTAGTCTTGTCCTTCTAGATTGACTGCCACCCAGGGTTAGAGAGCCTAGTTTGCCCTGCTATTTGATCTGTAGCTGTGAGAAGAAGATGGATCCATGCCTTTCCCTAGACCATTTATGTAAAAGTAAATACAACAGACTCAGCGAAGATTTGAACTCAGTTTGCCAATTCCATTTTCCACACTGTGTTAATAAAATACAGCTTGCTAACTAGAAATTACCAAGCACACATACTGAAAAATTGTGTTAGCCTAAAATGCAGATTCTGTGATAAATATCCAGAAACAATTGACCATTTTGTATCAAGTTGTGCGGTATTGGCACCTACTAAATATAAAATTTGGCATGAAAGGGTGAGCCAATATCTGCATTGGGAAATCTGCAACTTTTATAGAAAGAAAGTTGGGATGAACACCACCCAGACCCAGTTATGGAGATAGGACCTCTAACAATTTCATGGGATTTTACAACACACACAGGCAGAACAATCAAAGCTAATCGCCCAGACATTGTGATTAGAAACTGCAAAGACAACATGTGCTTTCTTATTGACATGGCAGTCCCTGCAGACTGTAATGTATCTTGGAAGTTCTTCAAAAACTATCAAAATACAAGGACCTTGGAATTGATATTTGACACATTATGACATCAACAATTTCACTTGTAGATAGAGCCTTTGGAAAAGATTCCAATAGACTCATTGAACAGATTCCTGATAGCCCATGCCTTAAAGAAAGACAAAATATTGTTCTCACATGGGCAGCCCACACCTCACGAAGGGCTTTATCTATATAAAATATGTGTGATTTGTTTTTTTCAAAACTGCTCAGTGAGAAATGTCATGATGCCATTTTTCACCTTAGATCTCTGGTTAGAACCTGGAAAGAAATGAGTATACACCAGAAATTAAAGGAAATAATAATAATAATAAATAAATAAATATCTTCAGAAACAATTAATCATCTTGTATCAGGTTAAATGGTGTTAGCACCCACTGAAGATAAAACTCAGCATAACAGAGTGAACCAATATCTGCACTGGAAAATATTTAACTTTTGTGAGAAGGAAACTGCAAGAAACTAGTATGAACATTACCCAGACCTGGTTACAGAGATAGGACCTCTAACAATTTTATGGGACTTTAGAATACACACAGACAGAACAATCAAAACTAAACACCCAGACATCATGATCAAAGACCACAAAAACAGAATGTGCTTTGTTATTGACATCGCAGTCCCAGCAGACTAATGTATCTTTGAAGATCTTCAAAAAACTATCAAAATACAAGGATCTTGAAATGGAAACCTTAAAAATGTGGCACATAAGGACATCAATAATTCCAGTTGTACTCGGAGCGCTTGGTTTGATTGGAAAAAGTTCTGATAGACACATTGAAGTGATTCCTGATAGCCCACACCTTAAAGAAATACAAAATAATGTACTCAGAAGTACAGCTCAAACATTATGAAGAGTTTTATCTGTGTTTAAATGTGTGTGATCTTATTTTTTTTTACAAAAATAATCAGTGGAAAATGTCATGAAGCCATTTCTAACCTTAGATCTCTGGTCAGGACCTGGAAATAAATGAGTATACACCAGAAAACAAAGGAAATAAAATAATAATATTTCAGATTTTGTTGTATTTGTATCAATTTTCACAAAGCAGCCAATCTCATCAAGCATGTCACTTTACATAAAGGGTTTGCTCTGGATGTAAACATTTCTTAAGATTACAATCCTTTGCACTTTTCTTTTAAATAGTTTAACAAAGATCTATTGAAGATTGTCATTAAGTCCAGTCTTGATAATGTCCAGTGTTCTGACAACAGTTTGTACTGTTCTCATCTATCTCTGCATTTCACGTATGTCAGATTGGGATCTCTAGATCCTGATACTTCATTATTTCTTCTGCTTCTATTTTTAGAAGATTTGCATCATCTCAAGTTGCAACATCATTGAGAATGCATGTCTTTGCCTTCTTATCTAAGACTATTAAGTCCGGTTGGTTGGTTGGCTGTAGTAGTTCTGTCTGTATTGATAGCCATGTTCCATATAATTAATGCATTGCCAATATTAGTGACGGCATGTAATAGATCTTCAAACCAGTACTTTGGTACTTCATAACCTTGTGCACTGCAAATTGACCGATAAAGGTAGCTAACCACCTTATGACAAGCAATATAAACGTAGAATATATTAGAGAAAATAGTCAATATTAAATGATAATGGTATGCCAAATTATATGAATAATAAAGAAATAATGATAAAGATTTAATAACAATGTGATCTAATGGTGAATTATTATAATAATAGTGAAAGAAATTAATTCATATATGCAAATAAATAATAGTAAAGAAAAAATAACTTTTCATAATGACTATTATTATAAGCATTTTAAGAAAAATATGAATTTATTAATTTCCAAATACTTGTTACATTCAAAAAGAGAATAATCCAAAATCAA
>CAHIKZ030002101.1:1912500-1937500 GCA_903632075.3 Acanthosepion pharaonis | reverse complement strand
AGAAATTTCAGTTCAAATACGCCAATATACATACATACCACATACACATCTATCTATCTATCTATCTATCTATCTATCTTCATCCACAGACACTGCTTTGCTGTATCACAGCTCATCATTGTGGTTAGATATCGGATTGCCTCAAGCCAGGATCGAAACCCAACTGATTTGGCATCAGTTGGAGATTTTACTCCAGTGCTATCAGTGCCTGGTAGAATTATATATATATATATATATATATATATATATATATATATATATATATATATATATATATATATATATATATATATCACATGTAACTCAAAGAGAAAATAATGATATAATCAACACTACTTTAAGAACTTGGTTGAAAGAACAATAACAGTTAGTGGACTTGAGAAAGCTATTTTCCTGAAAAATTGTTTTTAGAAAAAGATTATATAAATTTTGACCAATGGTAATACTGGCTTCTCAGTCAATACTGAATGCTGGATATTTCCTTATAAGGAAATGGCTAATATTTCCATTAACATTATTATTATTCCACCTTCAGATGTGCCAACATAATGATCTCTTTTAAAGTTTTGTGTATCGTGTACCTTTGTAATTATTACTTTCTTTTTATATTTGTAATTTGAGTGTTAATGAGTAAACTTTTATTGAATGTTAAATTGGATTAAAAATGATTGTTTCTGTTTGGTTATTCCATATTTCTGTTTGTATATGGTGACTGAGGTAAGAAAATTGAGACATTCTCTTTAGAGTTGAGTTCTCCTGAAGGTTGAAACTTTTCTCTCATTAGGACATTTTTTTATGTGAACTCATAATACAAGAAATAATTAAATTCGATATTACATTAATAATAACTAATTTCATTTATTTTTCATTTTTGTCTTTTATTTCCTAATTCTACATTTTTTGTGCAAGATGTTTTAATATTTTCTGCCAGTGATTCTTGTTTATATTTTGATAAAATGTTGTATAATTTTGATTAGAAAACTATAGTTCTCAGAGATTCTTCTATGTCCAGATAGATTACAAATTTAGCAACCATGCCATGAGTCCAGTAACCCATTAGATCTGTAGGGGCAGCACATGTACTGCAACCATAGCAACAGTGGTGTGTCTAGGGTAAGATAGCCTGATGGAGCCCATCCTTCTTCAGATTGGTCTTGAATACACTTTTCCTTTTCCTAGACTGGTTGCCACCTCAGAGAAGGGAGCCCACTCATGGCTGGGAGAAGAAAAGAGGGATTCATATTCAATGGTATTTTTGTGAAAGTGAGTGCAATGATCTCGGCTGGAATTTGAACTTGACTTGCTGATTTCTCATTTTAAATTGTTAACCGATCAATTCCAGTCATGTTTGTTATATTCATTTATGTACAAATACTCTTGGGGAAGGTACGAATACATGTCTTCTTCCCTAGCTATGGGTTAAATAACAGAACAGAGTCCTATAGCCTTGGTTGGCAACAAACCTACCACAGAAAGAAACAGCAACCTACTGCAGGAAAATGTTCTGCCTAGTCAGTCATAAATTGAAAGAGACATGATTGCCAAAGCGTGTATCATGTATGGCACTTAACTGTCCTACTGAACTGTTATGCTACCAACACATCCAATTTCATAGTAAAACTGCGAAAGAACAACTGCTCTATAAGAGAATGATATTATCATAATGAAAGAGAGCAGTCCAAAAATATGAGAAGGTATCTTGTCACATATTATTAAGTATATTTGAAAGAGAACCTATTGTCTATATATACTACAAGTATAAATGGATAACTTGAATTAATAGAAAATAAATCTGTAAGTTATTTAGGAAGATATTTATTTTGAATCAGTTCACCCCAAGCAAGGTGATAATGTCACTGGGACACAAGGTGCTACTGGAAGTGAAAGGGAAAGAAATGAAAGAACTGGAAACTCAATAACAGCATGAATTTCAGAGTTTAGGTGGAGATGTTAGAAGTATAGAGTTGAAGAAGAATTTAGAAGCAACCAGAAACCCAGTGCTATACAGGAGATAATGGATAAACCTCTACTCCTGTTCAAAAAACAGGGAGGAGAGACACTAAAAATCTCTGTCAAGATGGGATTATTGTAAATTGAATTTCGATTCAACCACTTAGTATTTTTGACTATGCTCATCCAACAAATCGGCTGAGAGATACTTAACCTCTGACCCTAGAGTTTAAATCCTGATACATTGTCGTAATATCATTCAGCTTAACCTCATTTTACCTGTGAGAATAAAACTGCTAAATATCATGCTGCAGCAATCACCTAAGATAAGCTTAGCCTAGTCTGGCACAAAGCTAAAATAGTGAGAGACCAAGTGAGGATCAAATTCCTTAGTAATGGCTGAGAAAACTAACCCGCTATCACTTCACATTAGACACTTGATATATATATATATATATATATATACAATATTGTGAGACACTATTCAGAATATTAATTCAAGGTCATTTGGGAGTTATATATATATATATATATATATATATATATATTTTTTGTGATTAAAAATTAAAAAGGAAAGACAATTATAGCTAAAAGAAAATCCCACAGCATCTTTGATTTCATTAAAATAGGGAAGAAAAATTTAGTAGAAAAAGTGGAGGATGTCTTAAAAACAGAAAAAGAAGGGAGAGAAGTGAAAAAGAAAGATTAATACAATAGGGAGAGAGAGAGAGGGGGGGGAGAAAAGGTAAATCAATAAGAAACATTAATGAAGAATGACAAAGAGAGAGAAAGACAAGGGAAATATTTAAAAATGACTGATAATGAGAGGATAAAAAGAGCAAGAATGTGAAGGAAAGGTAAGATAAAGAGTAAGAAGAGAGTGAGATGGAAGTGACAGAATAAGATAAATACAAAAGTGTGTGTGAGAGAGAGAGAGAGAGAGAGAGAGAGAGAGAGAGAGAGAGAGAATGAGAGAAAAGAAGAATGAAAAAGAAAAATATATATATTCATTGCATTCACTTTACTTTTACTCAAATAACCCTGGGAAAGTAATGGGTTAAATACTAGGACAAATCGAAGCCTTTGTTGACAACCAGTCTAGGAGAAGGAAAACTTTGAATTCAAAACTGTTTAGGCATGGAGCTGGCAACCTCATGTTGAAACATGATTTTAAAACCTGAGAAAATTATTGATAGATGTAAACCAGATTATATCTAAAAAAAAATTAAAATTCACAAACTGTATTGGTAGAAATTTCAGTTCAAATACGCCAATATACATACATACCACATACACATCTATCTATCTATCTATCTATCTATCTATCTATCTATCTATCTATCTATCTATCTTCATCCACAGACACTTCTTTGCTGTATCACAGCTCATCATTGTGGTTAGATATCGGATTGCCTCAAGAGAGGCAAGGTAAATGTTTAAATTTGACAGGTAAACTTAAAGTGAGTGAAAGGGAACGAAAATGAATGAGCGAAAGGATAAAATGTGAGAAGAGATAGATAGGAATGAAAGGTAATTTAATACAAGAAGAAAAGAGACGGATAAAGGAAACATTTGTTTATTTTATTTTATGTTGAATAGATTTTAATACAACTGTATCTATTTCTCACTGTCTCAGTCTGTCTTTATATTTATTTATGTTACTAAAGCAGGCGAGTCTGTATTGCATGGAATGGTTGGCACAATATAATTTTTCTACTCTTCTATTTCAACAATTACACTTGTGTCTTCATATTATTTCTAGTCAGTTATGGCAGTGAATGCTAGACATTTTCTTCACAGAAGAAGAGGAGACTTGAGGTTGTACAGAAGGATGCTGAGATTAACATGGACAGAGTATGTAAGCAATAAGGAAGTTTTAAAGAAACAGAAACAAAATTAAAAATATACCTAAAATATTCTTTAAATCAGAGAGAGAGAGAGAAAGAGAGAGAGAGGAAGAGAGAGAGAGGAAGAGAGAGAGAGGAAGAGAGAGAGAGGAAGAGAGAGAGAGAAATTTGAAATTTTTAAGATGCATAATGAAGAAGAAAGGGTTAAAAAATTTATCACTCTAAAGACCAGTGGGACGCAGGAAAACAGCAAGTATTCTACCTAATGAGCTTATGTAAGTGGATGAGAGAAGAAGAAATTGGAGAGATAGTAAAATGACAAACATTCCTAAAAGCTACAAAGTATAGGAAACTGTGGAGAGCCATGATTGCACATGAACTGAAAGGATATGGTACCTAGAAAAAGAATGTCTACATCTTTTAATTTAGCATTACTGTCATCCAGTGGTCATGAGTTCAATCTTTGGAACAGGTAGTGAAGCACTAATTCAGCATGAACGCACAATAACTTACATTACAGGGACAAAATATCACAATAATCAACAGACATCCAATATCAGCCAATCAGTTGGCATCTGATGATGACCAAAGGGTACTTAGTTGAAACATTGTGTCTATAATAACTATATCAACCAAAATAAGAAAAAGAGTTAAAAAATAATAAAAGAATATTGTTCACAATTTTGTTGTCACAATCACATTTTGGCTGTTGAGCTCTCTGGCCTTCTTCAGGAATTTGTTGATCTGGTTAACCTTTAGAAACAATGGCCCAGAGGATTAAAACACTGGTTAGTGAAATTGGTCACATAGTAATTGTGAGTTCAATCCCTGGGTTGGATAGTATGAATATACTCAGACTCATTGGAAACTGGACTAATAATGACTGAACAATTAATAAAGACAAGATATTCCTAGATATGGACTTCAGAATGAGAACAATCTAAACATATAGATTGAATAAAGAGCTCAGTTCAAAATTCCCTGAAAGTTACTTAGACTGACAAACATCTGAAGGAGTTTGATGTACAGAATAGCTGAAAAATTATGATTGTAAAAACAAAGATGAGGATGTTAATTCAACTGTACATATTGTAAATATTGATAACTCCTCTTCTCAGAAATTCAAACAGAAATTACATTTGCATACTTGTAAAATTATTCAGTATCTATATTGCTTAAGGAAGTGTGGTGTAATGAATATGTAGGATTTTCTTATTGGTTGGGACAGAAAAATCAGCAGAACTGAAATCAAACAGTAAAAGAGCTGAACACTGTCATGATGGGCAGGGTATAAACAAGACTTCAACATGGGAACACCACATGTATGAGATGAATGCAGTTGAAACTCTGGAAATACAAAGAAGGATGAACAAATTTCAAATGATTTTGGGCAACATGAACATGAAAGGCTGTTTTTGGGCAGACTTTATTCAGAGCTGCTCATTTAAACCCTTGATTTATATATATATATATAGAGAGAGAGAGATAGATAGATAGATAAAAATATATATACATATATAACTAATAACCAAAATTGTTTAGACCTATCAAAAGACATCAACTAGTAAATTACTAGTGATTATAGTGATCAGATGTTTTAAATAAAGAGCTCAATATTAAGAAATCAAGCATTAATAGTGAATAAATAAATAAAAAGTTTAATAATATTTCTTTTGATTTGGAGTTTTGTAGAGCTAAATCCATGCATAAGGGTGAGATAAAATCAATAGATTCATCTCAATAAATTCAAGAGATTTATCTGATGGGCAGATTTATCTCTGCAAAATTCCAAGTGAGAAGATAACTTATTGAACTTTATATTAGCATTTATTCATATTAATATTATTTATTTACTATATGTATATATATATATATATATATATATATATATGAGCAAAATCTTTCATGAATGTATTGCATCATTACATATATATTCAGTGTGGATATAGAAACCAACATAAAGGAGTAGGAGCACATGGTCTGTAGATCACATTCTGGCATGAAACTGACAGTCAGCATGTTGATCCCTATGTTCAACTCTATATTGTGAATGAGACAAGCCAATTTTTTTCCGACTGAAGTGTTAGCGCTAGATCAGAGAAGAGATCAGCTGCCAATGTCTGGTCATCAAGAGTTTTGAAGGTGCACCCATATACTGTTCTATCATTAGCATAGATATTCACAAAAGATCAGAGTATACTCTTCATGTCATTTATGTAAAGTAGAAAGAGGGTTAGACTGGAAAGCAAATTGGAGGACACTTGCGTTGATTCCATAGGACTCTGAGGACTGGCTGTTAACAAATACCTTCAGGAACCTACCTGTAAGGTAGGACTTTATAACTGAGAAGACATTTCCAGTGATTCCGTGGCTAGAGAGCTTGAGGAGTAACCCTTTATGCTACAAATATCTAATGCAATTGTCCTTGAGATGTATTTGTTGTCAAGTGCTTCACTAATTCTGTGAGTAATAACAGTTAAGATATCAGTTATGGACCAGGCAGATCAAAATCTGTACTGTTTGTTGCTCAAATAAATGCTCTAACTTCAATATTTATCATTCTTCCTCTATAAATATACCAAATTTTAAACTACACACACACACATATATATATATATATATATACATATATATATATATATATATATATATATAAGAGTTAGTCAGTAAGTAATGCCTGACTTTTATTTACAACAAATTTAATAGTATATATTGCCTAATTGTGGATATAAATTTACCATTGAAGGTTATGAAATAGTGCATTTTCAATGCATTTTCACCTTAATAAATCATCATCATCATCATCATC
Source organism: Acanthosepion pharaonis (assembly GCA_903632075.3). Lineage (NCBI taxonomy): Eukaryota > Metazoa > Mollusca > Cephalopoda > Sepiida > Sepiidae > Acanthosepion > Acanthosepion pharaonis. The sequence continues at coordinate 1,930,894 of CAHIKZ030002101.1, read as the reverse complement.
ATCATCCTTTGACCTCCCTGTGTTTGGTCAGAACTCCATTAACAGTTCCTTTCCACACTGCACGGTCCTGCATTGCTGTCCCCAGATCCTCAGTGTCCAAACCTGAGTCACTTCCAGACAAGATGCCATAGAAGTAAGGATGAGATGACCTCTCCATTTGCTTAATAAATACTTTCTCTTTTAAGCTAATATGCATATAAATACCCCCCATACACATACAGTATGCCAAAAAATGTATACACACTTCAGCAAAGGAAATCTTGTCTTTCATAGTTTCATCAAATTGCAATAACACTGTTTACTGTAGTACAATATTTTCTTGACAAATGGCATTACATTGGTGGTATTTAGACAAGAAATTAAAAATGCATGTGCAGCAATCCCACTGGACATTTTGGCTAATGTTGCCCAAGCAGTAGTTTGCCATACTAATTGTTGTAACCTAAGGAAGGTTACTGAATAGAATAGTCAAACAAAGCTTGGTAATGAACGATAATACTTAGGAGACGAACAACACATATAAGATTTGCCAGTGGCACATAGAAGAAGTAGTCAACTGCTAGAAGTGAGTCAAGTGAATTCCACAATGAGTCTCCAACTGCAGACCAACATACAGTATTTACTACTGTATTTATGTGAATGGGGACATACCCATTATCATTTGTATGTACGCTACAACACTAATAAATATCTGGAAGAAAAAAGACCACCACTTTGAGCATCTCTTGTGATTGTAGAGTCCAAAGCTAACTTGTATTAATCTTGTGATGTCAGAATAAATTTAGTATTACGATATCTATATAAGTTTTTCCTTTCCTGAAGTGTGCATTCATTTTTTGTAGTACTCTCTATATAAATATAACATATAAATATAACATGTAAATGTAATTTATCAAAGAAGAAGTAATCTTGACTTTAGAAATAATTAAAAAAAATAATGCTTATTTAATTATTTATTAAATGTGAACTGTTTCAGCTGTTGTGCCCTCTGACCTTCATTAGGTGTATGCCAATACAGGTAATCTACAGGGAATTCTGAACTAAACACTTTATTTAATCTATAGGTGTAGACTTCTTGTTCTACTGTTTGTGTCTAGGGATTATTGTATCTAGTTCTTATTTTATTACTGCTTAGTTATTGCATGCCCTGTTTCCACTGAGTACACAAAGTACACACTGCCTGGCTTAGGGATTGAACTCACAATTACCATGTTACCAAATTGATGAATCAATGCTTTAAATACAAGGATGAGTAACAAATTTGCTTTATCCATTACAGTCTCTTGTGGGGGTGTAGTATCAAGGGAAAACCTTTTCCTTATCTGTTTCAATCTTTTAATACATCTATTAGGATTTGAATCTCTGAGAAGTGACAAAATCAATTTCATTTTCTGCATGTGTACATGTGCAGACAAACAAAAGACAAAAATTTTGACATTATTAAATAAGCTGATGTATGAAGACACAATACTTTAATAAAAGGGACATGACATGTGAAGACATAATATTTTAATTTTTTGATTAATTGATTTGTTTTTTTTTACGGTTTTACAACCATTTGCAGGAGCCAGAAGATATTTTTAGATTGTAAGAATTTTTTGGAGATAATAATGATTTTTACTGATATAGGTCCTACTAATTAACCCATAACTAAGGGGAAAAGAGGTGGATACTTACCTTTTCCAAAGTTATTTGCATATGTGAATATAATGAACCTGACTGGAATTGGAACCTCAGGTTTCCAATTTCCAATTCCAAGCTGTTATCCATTACCCCATCTATGCATTCAAGCTTTCAGCACCTGGTATTTTCAAGTGGTCACTCATCTAGATACTGACCAGTGATATTTGAAAAGGATAAAACTAATATAATACACAGAAAAACACAATATATATATATATATATATGTATGTATGTGTGTGGTTGGAGAGAGAGAGAGAGAGAGAGAGAGAGAGAGAGAGACCCACCCTCTGATGATGACTTATGTGAGTTGAAAGCTTGGGGCTACACAACATGAATTTTGTTAAATTTATCCACAACAACCACATTTACAAATGGATATTAGAAAAAAAGATCATTAATTTTAACAGAGATAAAATGTGTATTGTGTCAACAATATATATATATATATATATATATATATAGTTGTGTATTTGGGCAGCAATTTCTTCTTTAATACATGTTTCATTGAACAAGACTGACAAAGTACTTCAGTTTTGTTTTTTTATTATGTGTTTTTTTTTCAGGACTTAATGAACGTAAAAATTGTCTACAAGTTTGTTGGTTCTAAGCACTTTTGGCTATACTATCAGCCATTGTCAAGGATTTTTTTTTGTTATCCAAATCTAGAGCCTTCTCACTCCTGTTGGAGGAACCCTTCCCTGATTGACTATATCTTCAGGAGTATAGTTATACTCACTAATCTTGACCAATTGAGGATTGGTGAATCTATTTAATTCATAGTTAGAGGGTTTTAATTCAGAGTTGTCCTTTACCAAGATAAGTTATGGCAATATAACAAGAGTAGAAGCATGATGGAGTAATGAATAGTGGCTTGGATCAAGGAATCAGAGAGTCAAGTTTGAATTCTACTTAAGTTCTTTAATTTCACTTACATGCAAATACCCTTGGGAAAGGCATGAATCCATTACTCACCCCAGCTTTGGGTAAATAGCAGGACATACTGGGTCCTATGGCCTTGGGTGGCAATCAGTCTAGGAGAAGGGCAACTCTGAATTTAAAACCTCTGACTATGAGCTAAATGGCTACACTAACCTACTATTGGCCAAGCTTTTTGAATACAGGTACACCCATGTAGACATGGTTAATTAGAGGGGTTTCCTCCAACAGGAGTAAGAAGGCTCTAGATCTGGATTTGGAGATATGCTTTCTCTTTCAATCCATCCAGTCTACAACCATCTTCATATGTATAATTCATTAGAAAAGAGAATGATCTCATTTTATTTTTTACAGAAAAGCTGTCAGATGTAAATCAGGCCAGTGTGTGTTTCAATTCAGTCAACAGAAAAAGAAGTAGAGAGAATTCCTTGTGTATAAATATGGAATCATTTGCTAAGAATGGTATCATTTATGTGACTTACATTGCTGTGAATGAGCTGTAACCCCCCCCAAAAAAAAATGAAAAAGAAAAAAATGAAAGCTTATTGGAACAGATCCTTATCCAGGGCCTTCTCACTCCTTGGAGGAACACTTTGCTTAGTGGCTATGTTTTCAGGGTTACAATCATACTAATCACACTTGGCTAATTGCAGGCTAGTGAGGTTATTTAACCCATAGTTGGAGGTTTTGAAATCACAGTTGTCCTTCTCCTAGACTGGTTGCCTCTCAAGACGATAGGACCCAGTCTTTTAGCACATTTGCTTTCCCTACCACCAGCTTATGTGTGTGTGTGGTGTGGTGGTGGTGGGGGAAGTAAATGTGAATGATCTGTACCAGTTGGTATATTAGTCAGCATTTATTTCCTTTTTGCCATAGTTTTCTGTAGAAAAGTAACCATTTACTTTCATTACAGATTATACATCTGTAGATAGCTGAAGAATGGTTTGGATAAAATGTTGGGGGTAATAACAAAACACAAAGAATGAATTCAGTAGTTTGAACAACTCTTGGAATAATTTGGATAGTGTACATAATAATATTTATACTAAAAGAGTTTTAAGCCCCTGAAAAAAAAAAAAAAGATTAAAATAATTTTACAGAATTAATAAATAAAAAACTAAAAAAAAACAAAAAAAAAACAAAAAAAAAACATAAAAAAAAAACATACAAAAAAAAAACACAAAAAATAAAACAGGTGCAAGTATTTCTGAAATGCTGTAAGAAAAAAAAAAAATTTTATCAAAATAATTTCTTTTGTGTATTTCCCCTCCTCGTGTTTTGGCTTTACAAAGAGGAAATATAATTGAAGAAGCATGAAAAATAAAGGGCAAAAAAAAAATTTTTTTTGTTTGGTTTTCTTGATTTTTATTTTTTTTTTTTGTTTATTTTTCTTTTTCCTTTGACTTTTAAATTTCTGCTGCACCACTGCCAACAGTGACTGGGTGATTGGTTTTAATTAGAGTCTGTTGGGGAAGTAGTTAAGGCATTTATTTTCTAGTGACATAAGTATAAAAATAGAATGAAAGAAAATAGAGTAAACAAAATGGAGGGAAGCCACTGTGTCCCACAAACCAATCAACAGGCAGGGAGTGAAGGTGATAGCACTGAGAGTAGTCTGAAGGTGGTGCGTGCAAAGGATTGTAGGTTGGAAAAAGAAGAAAAAAACAAAATAGAAAGGTGCTGTAATAATGATGATGATGATGATGGTGGTGGTAGTGGTAGTAGTGATGTAACAAAGAAAGCAATGAAGATTCTGGGAGATCAAGATATATTAAAAACTCATGATCGAGAATTGCATAATGCACCTTTTAATTAATCGGAAAGTTAAACAATTGTGAAAATTACTACCTCTTTATAAGCTGTGATATTTTTATATAATTTATTCAATTAAACTAATATATGCATGTTCATTCACTCTAATGATTTACATACATACATTACACAGCAAAATCTGGTGATTGGGGAAACAAAAAGAAATAGTAGTGATAGTTATATTTCAGTGCTAAATGTATTTGAACTTGGTATATGTTGGCGACTTTTTGATTTTTCTTATCACTTTTAGACCAATTTCACTATTTGCTTCAATAAAAAAAAATAAATATAAGTGAAAGAGAAAAATATATTTGATATTTTACAATTTTTGATCTGAAATTTGTTTTTGTACTCAATCTATTGTTTTTTTTGTTGTTGTTGAACTCAATCTCCTCACAGATGAAGAAGAGTCTTGAGGCAATAGAGATGTGGTTCTACTAAAGGCTACTGAAAATATTATGGACTGAACATGTGAGTAACCAGGAAGATTTAAAGGAAACAAAAAGGGTGTTTACACTTAGAATCAGAAAGAGAGAGTTAAAATTTCTAGGACAGATAACAAGGAAGAAGGGCATGGAGAATTTGACACTCATAAGATATAATGAAGGCAAGAGAGAGTAACCTCCCTAAAAAAAAAAACTTGTATGGCAAAACAAATGGAGGGAGGGTTAATGAAAAGACAAAACTTACTAATTACATTATTTGGAATATTGTCCTCATCTTTGTTGCCATATTTATTACAATGTTTCGGCCATTGGAATGTTGAACTGAACCTTTTATTTTATTTATTTATGGCAAAATAAAGGGTTCAGTTTGACATTCCAATCACCTGAAGAAGGCTGGAGTGTACAACGGCCGAAACATTGTAATAAATATGGCGACAAAGATGAGGACAATAGTCCGAATAATATAAATAGTGTACATAATACCTCATCTCAGAAATATAGACAGATACCAAAACTTACTAAGAGCCACAAAGGATACAAAATAGTGGAGAGCTATGATCGCTCATATCCTGAAAGAACATAGCACATAGAAGAAGAATATGGGGTATTGAATATTATGAAGAAAAATATTTTAATGGTCAGGATGTTTATGCAAATATGGAATAGACACTATTATATATATCTACGTCTACCTATGTATCTATATCTGCAGTTAATGACAAAATTATTTGTACACCCATCAATTTTGACTATTTTTATCCATTTCTTAGAATTTAATGCCCATATGATGCCAGGTTTTTATATGTTATTAAGCAGGAAAAAAAGGAATATAAAACTCAATTTTTAGAACAATTTGACAGGCAAATTATGGCAAAATAAAGATGTCAAAGAAAAGTAGAAATTTACTTGTTTGAAGTTAAAATGTGATTTTGATGGTAGGTTGTACATTAAGTTCCTCTAATGGATTTTAATAAAGACGAAACATATTAGATTTATAAATGTTTCCTATTTGTTCCATATCCCATCATTTTGTCTAATTTCAATTCATATTTCTTCTGTATTTGATCCCAATTCACACACACATACATACATATATATATATATATATATATATATATATATTTATATATATATATATATATATATAGGTAAAAAATGAAATTGTTAGAAAGATTCTGTACAAAAACTTGTATAGACTAAAATAAAAATTGGAAAAAAACACCAAATATTTATTATAATATTTATTTATAATATATGTATTTTTACAGAGAAAAATTAAAATTAGAACTTTGTTACTTACAATTGGATTTTCGGTGTTTTTTCTTAGAAAAATAATTTGTTTTACTTTTTTTTACCTTAACTGGTTTTGCTTAGCTTTTCTAAACTGTTTGTATCTCCACATGTTGATGCTTATGTTTTGAGCAAATGATAAAAATCAAAAAAAAATCAAGGGGTGTAACTGGCTATATATGTTACTTATAATAAGATAAAATTGGTAGAATCTATTTATGCAGTGAATTAAATATTGGTTTGAATTTGTTGATGAAAAATATTTCTTTATTAATCCACCTTTGTTCAGTGGTTCTGTAGTCACACTGGTAGAAGGGGAAGACACTAAAATATGGCAGATTTTGTCTTTTACATTCCTCTATATATTGGCTAAGGTGTATTTTTCTGGAGTGGGGGGTCCCTAATTTGTTGGCGATGAACAGTCATCCTTTGCCAGAGTGACTGGCTGATTTGGCCAATGTAATGCTCATGGTTACCTTTGCATGTAATTATGTATATTAAATTCTCTGAGTCGCATGAGAAATCATTTTTAATTTTGATCTCTCTTTGAAATGAAATTTGTGGCCCTCTAATATGTAGTTGCACATTCCACAAAGTGGATGACTGCATTTTTTCAACTGAGAGTCTTTAATTTTTTCCTTCAGTTTTGCATTCGTCAGTATCTTTTTTGATGATTTTGGTTTGACATTTACTTTTATGATTTTATGATATATATATATATATATATATATATATATATGAAGAAATATCGTATTAAGGTGTGCTATATTTATGGGATAAAGTACTCAATATCAGAGATAGACTGTGTGTAAATATTGTTATAAAATAAAATGACTTATCTCGGCTGATTTACAGGTAAATACTCAAGAGCGAGAACCGGATGTGAACGGGACAAAGCCCCGTCACAAAATGACCATTATCTTTCTTCACAAATGTTTCCGACTTGTTCTGGTCAAAAAATAAAATAATATTTAAAGTGCTCTATTTTTCGTCCAATAAAAATGCTTCCCTCCTAATTATACTCGAGCCCGTTAAGCCATAAAAAAATGCTATAAAAGGGGTCACAGGGAAGTTCAGCAGCAGTCAACAGGTGGCCACAAAGGAGACCGGTCACGTTTAGCAGCTGTCAACCACCGTCAACATGTGTGAACTACTATGAGAGATCGACCTAGACCAGAAAGCCGGCTTATGAACTTTACCACACCAAGGTAGCTGTCCTAAACCCTTACGTTCCTGTTGAAATAAACCATGTAAATCTATTTCTACTGTTGTCGTATTTCTTTCTTGCAACCATACGCTTGTCTATAACAATATAAAAGTGAACATTGAAGTCAACACTTAGAGGCGACAGTCTGTTTCATGCTAGATGCAATCATAAGGCCACGAGTGCTGTTTTTTTTTCTCGGCTATTTATATATCAGATTCAGACTATTGTCCTCATCTTTGTCACCATATTCTCATGCAAACTGGACCTATGTCTACCTTTTTGATTCTCATGCAAACTGAACCTATGTCTACCTTTTTGACCCTTGTACAAACTGGACTTATGTCTACCTTTTTTGACTCTCATGCAAACTGGAGCTATGTCTACCTTTCTGACACTCATGCAAACCAGATCTATGTTTACCTTTTTGTCACTTGTGCAAGGGGTGTTTATGGTTATCTTTTTTGACTCTTGTAAAAACTGGACCTATATCTACCTATTTACTGTTTATCAAAATGACATAATTCAGCATTACATAATCCGGAAAAGGTTGATATGCTGTAAAACAAAACAAATCAAACTACCAATACATTAGATCTTTTTCTTAATTTTGAAATTAAATAAAAGAGGCATTATTTAAAAGTTTGGTGAATTTTATTATGAGTAAAACATTAGCTCAATATTTAGTTTTCACAGTTTCCTTTGAAGTAGTCTTTTCATGCATCTATACAACAATCACATAAAAGTACTGCTCACAAATAATAATGATTAAAGTCTGTATTGCATTCAGCTTAAAGGCTGTTCAAATTCCTTGAAACTTTGTACACTGAGAAGGAATTAAAATCTAATAAATCAGAAAAAAATAATGTTTTATATACAGCTGTGTGAGTTATTTTTATAAACTATCACTAAATTGTATATTACAGCCTGTAATGATTCCCATAGAGAGATTTGAAAAAAAAATTAACATTTGAACAAAATACATGATCTAGTATATAATTTGCCCTTATAGAAAGTACCATAAACATTTGGGCTAAATTTGTTTTGGTGCCAATCTGTTTTTGCTTTCCAATATGTTGCATTTAACTGTCTTGCAGCAAAGTATTTAATTGGAACATCTGTGGGTTTTCATCTAAAGCAGTTCTTGATATCAGGCCAAATTTCAACAAATATTATTGAACATTTTAAATAAAGTGTTTATTTTAATTTTATGAAAAATAATTTTAACAACTAAAAGAAAAAACAAAACAAAAACATATGCACATTTGTTTAAGTTTGAAGATATATGCTTATTGCATTGTGTTTTGTTTCTGTATGCATTTACATGAAGAGTTTCACACCATTGGGGTTATTGCATCTTTTTACACAACTGGACAGATTAAAGAGTAGGTGGAATATGACAGAATTGCTCTGAATAGAGATAATTTTTCATATGTTTCATCTTATTATAAATTTACTCCTTCCTGTTTTATTGCTATATGAAATAAATATTTATTAGATTCTAAAAGCAACATCTATCAGCACATTGAGGGCAAAAGCAAATTAATTCTGTATAGCTGTAACTAAATAACAGCCGTTTGTGTGAAATGTTCTGAATTTCAAAGTCTTAAAGTAATAGCCACTTTGTTAATTTTTAAGCTTTAAAAGGAGTTGCAAGGCTGATGTAACAGACAAAAAGAGGTGTTTAATCATCTTAGAGCTTGCAAATATTAAAACAATTGTAGGGACTTTATTATTATAAATAAATAATCTATATAATTTGTAGAGCATTTTGAAAAGGATGGTTTACATTGGTGGACAGCAGTTTACCTGCCAAGGCTGACTTTTGAATGTTAAGCTGGATGCTAGGCATTCTGTTTCCCATGAAGAGTAATAAATTGGTTGATTTGTTTTTTTTCAGCTTATCAACTATTTCTAGGTTATTTAAAGCCAAAAAACATTTTTAGATTGTAAGAATTTTTTTGATATAATAATGATTTTTACATGTTCTACTAATTAACCTACAGCTAGTGGTAGAAGAGCTGGATCCATACCTTTCCCAAGAGTATTTGCATGTAAGTAAATAGAATGAAACTGACTGGAATTGGAACTCAGCTCCAATTTTGAGCCACTATCCATTACAACACTAGTGCATCCAAAATTACAACACCTGGCATTCCCACCACACCTGGTCATCGATCTAGGTAATGACCAGGCTTGACATTGCTTAACTTTGGTAATTGTACTGAGAACTGGTGTTTCAATATGATGTGGCTATAAGAAATGAAATGATCACAACTAGTTTCAGAATATAAAACACACATTTCAAATTAATTTTAGTCTTCAGAACTTTATTGTCGCTACAATGATACAGTTTCTAATCTTTTATTTAAAACATTTATCTGCAAATTTGTGCACATTCAGTTATTACAATTTTGAACTACAAAATGCTTTTTTGAGTTTCAATCTTGGTTAATAATACAAACTGGGAAATGCATAATTGTTGCAACACTATAAAAATGACATGGACATATAGTTTATGAAAACTCAAACATTTCATGTGAAATATCCTTCAAATTAATTGTACAAATATTTCTGTGAAGCCCTGCATTAGTTTTCTAAGAATTAGAAAGATTTAAAAGTTGGCATTAATGTGAGATGCATTATATATATAATTCATATAGATGCATTATATATATATATATATATATATATATATATATATATATATATATATGGTGGACTCTCCCATCATATTCACCATATGAGGGTCAAGCAGTTCAGTTCCTAGGAACCAACAGCCAGAAACCAGCACATATGATTTGATTATAGTGGTGAAAGCTTTGTGCAGAGCCAGCCACACTTTTTCAAAGGCCGAATACGGAGACCTGGTGCACTACGTGCCACAAGATCCCCAAACGACCCTCCGCAGGTTTTGAATTCAGAGTTGTCCTTCTCCTAGACCAGTTGCCATCCAAGGCTATAGAACCCAGTCTGTCTTGCTATTTTACCCATAACTGGAGGGAGAAGAAGAGAATTAATAGCTTTCCCAAGGGTATTGGCATATAAGTGAATGTAATGGATTTGACTGGAATTTGAACTTGGCTCTTTGATTACACAATCCAAGCTGCTATCCACTACTCCACCATGCCCCCATCCATATATATATATATATATATATATATATATATATATATATATATATATATATATATATATATATATATATATATATATATATATATATATATATATATATATATATCCTAATGAGCGACGATGTTAATAAAATAGTGCTCAGTGTAGAATAACAGAGCTATAATTTATATATTAATAATAAATATACATTTTTTTACTCACCAGTAGTACAACTTTGAACTTCATGCACATCTTCAGGTGCTGATTGATGTCAGACTGTTACATAATTTAAATTTTGATATATATCAAACATATATGGATACATATATACATGGTATATATTAAAATTTAAATTATGTAACAGTCAGTTATCAATCAGCACCTGAAAATTGCATTGTGCATAAAATGTGCTAATGGTGAGGAAAAAATGTATTTTTATTATTATTATTATATATATATATATATATATATATATATAGAAAGAGAGAGAGAGAGAGAGATTTAATAGGCCAGTTAATAAAAATTGAGAAATAAAATGCCAACAAAATGTTAACAATATTGGTAATAAGATTGATAACATTTATTATGCATTAACCTTTTGACTAAATTGAAGCACAAAGAGAAAGATTTTAAAGTCGAAATTTTCAGACACACCTGTGTCCTTTTTCAATGAAACAAGGAATAAACAAAGAAGTGGAACTTATTCTTCCAAGGAATTTTGTTGTTGTTGTTGGTTAGAGGCCTCCCTGTGGAAATTATACTCCCTGAGTAAACTCAAATCCCTGTTTAATCACTCAATGTGTGATTTTATTTTGAAAATATATTTCATCTCCGGTCTGTGTCTTTAGTTGTTGGCTGTTGAATGAGGATGCTAAAAGTATGTATCTGATGTCATCAATGCTATGGAATGGTTGGTTGAAGTGTGCAGTGAGAGGAAAATTGTTCTTGTTGCCTTTAATGGTTTTCTTATGGTTATTGAACTGAAGACAGAATTCTGTGCCTGTTTCTCCAAAATAATTTCCCTTTTGGCATTTGTGGCAGAAAAGTAAATATATAAGATTTGAACTGTCTCAAGTCAGAGCCTATGGTTTGAATATTGTATGTGTGGTGGTGGGTCTGACACCTAGTATGAAGTGGGTTCTCAATGAATATCTTTCTAATTGTTTGGTCAAATTTTAAATACTGAAAATCTTTTGTTAAAATATGAGAAAGCTTGTGAATAATGTAATTAAAATAAAAAAAATCATGGGAATTCTGGAATTATTCTTTTTTGTTTGACAGGTTAGAAGAGTATTTCTATTTTGTTTGGAAGCCTTAATGACTGATTTTTGATAGTTTTAAGTGGGTAATTCCTATTGAGAAAATAACTGTCCTATATATTTTTTGTAATCCCCTTTTTGTGAACAGATGCATTTTATGCATAAACATTGGCTGTAGATTATTGATGTTTTTAGGTTTGGGGTGGATGGCAGCTATTGAAATTTAGGTAGTAATTACCATCTGTGGGTTTGGTGTATAGTGTAGTGCTGATGTGGTTATTATTTAGACATACCAATTCATCCAGAAATGGAATTGAAGTGGTGGAATATTTCATTGTGAATTTGATGGTGTGGTGGAAATTGCTGAAATTAAGGTCTTGGAGACTGTTCTCACTGTGTGTCCATATAAATAAAATATTGTCTATGTCATAGTGTAGGGATGCTAGGTGGTATCTACTCAACATATCTCATTCCAGGGCATCCATGAATATGTTCACATAGCTGGGAGACATTTTTGTTCCCATCGCTGACTGGGAGCCATTTTCTGTTCCCGTTGCTGACTTGGAGAAAATGGTGCCTGTTGAACTGAAAATTGTTGTGCCTAAGTATGTATAGTATAATGTAATATATATATATATATATATATAGAGAGAGAGAGAGAGAGAGAGAGAGAGAATACAAATATAAAATTTGTCACTTGGTTGATTGGTATTATCTTGACTCCAGTGTTTTGTAGACAGACCATTCAGCAATCACTCTGTCAACTAGTTAGGGGGTATCAGCAATAAAAATATATATATATATATATATATATATATATATATATATATATATGAATGATAAAATGGCTTATATGAAGTATCTGAACAAAATATGTAAGATGGATATGTGAAAACCAGTTTGATGTTTAAGATTTTATTCTGTTGTTAACATTTTGTTCAGTAAGAACATCATCAGAACAAGTGAAAAAGCTAAGGAAAAACAATTATTATCACAACCTTGCTACTTATAAACATTGTAGTTAATTTAAATTTTTTTGAAAATTTAACACTTAACAGAATTGAAAATAAATATATATGAACAAATCAATGAGATTTGTATATCAGAAAATGTTGAAGTAAAATGTTATATATAGTGATTTGATGTGGAAAAATGAATGAAAGTTATGCTAAGAAAAATAAATCACATTTATTTAAAGAAAATAGTGAATACATATAATTTAAATTATAATTTAGGATAATATTATCTAGGTGTTAAGGAAAATATAGAATTCAAATCTCTATCTATAAAAGGCAGGATGTGTGTGTGTGTGTGTGTAACGAATGCATGGCCACAATTTTCAATGGATTTGCACCAAAATTTACATGCACATGCCCCAAGTTAGCGAGAAGGCCAAGACTGACTTTGCATTTCCCAATTCCCATCGATAGTGGAAATAATTGATTTTTTCATGCTTCTATGGCAGTTTTCATGTAGTTTGCGCCCATTTTCTACTGGCCAGAGTGAGAGCCTATAGCTGGCTGCCAATGAATAGGCAGGAAGATTCTATTGGCCAGCATGAGAGCCAATAGCTGACTGACACAAATGTTAACTAGCCTGCTAGCATGCAAAAAAATTGATAGCTACATTTGTCACAAGTGGGGAAAAATTTAAATTTGCATGGCACTTTACTCCAATTGGCTCATTCGCTTGCTTAAACTCAACTTTGATTCTGATTCCGCAGAACTGGGTTGGGTGTGAAAAAGTATTTGTTGTTAACATTTTTTCATTCGGTTTTTCCAGTTACGAGTCCTTTTTTAAAGCTGATCGTTTTGTGTTCATTTTGTTTAGTTCTTTTTTCATAACAGATTTAATGTTTAGTATAGAGCTTAGAAAAATTTGCAGTGTGAGATAGGCAAGAAGTAAGGCATGTAGCAACATCAGCACGGCAAAGGGCACTCCTTTAAAGGCAAGGAAGGCCAAAAATATTTTAAGTCAAGTGATAGCGATTGCTGTATGAGTCGTACGGTTTTTGAATCAAGCACGGGCAATGCCGGGCCATGCTACTAGTTTATAATAACATTTTATTAAGATGTTTAATCAGTAACAGCTTTAACATTATTTTCTTTAAGTATTAATTTAACCAGAAAAGGTGATAGATTATCAAAACCTATTTTTGATTAATTGAATTGAATCATATAACTGATTAAATAATTCTTCTAGATTAGGAGTTCCCAACCTTTTTGGCATCATTGTCCACTTTCACATGGAAAATTTTCCATCACCTACTAGTATAGTAAATATTCAAATGCATACCAAAATTGTTTGGTAAATGTTTATTACTGGTTCACAAACTGACTTTATGATGTAGTAAAAATACCAAAGGGAGCTAACAAACAATGCTATTTTATGGTGCTGCTGCTGCTACTACTATATTAATGAACAAATGAAAGGAAATTTGACCATTGAAAACTATATATATAATTTAGTTTCATGGTCATGGTGGTTATTTTTATGCTTAGGGATAGCATTGCAAGTGTTGACAAAAAAATTAAACAATTTTTGTTCATAATTATAAAATTAAAAAATAATATACACTACTAGCAAGTAATAAAAATTCAGTAAATATTTTTTGTTATGTCAGGTAGTGAAGAACTATTTGAATATTAATGACCTTTCTCAAAACTATAGAAAATAACAAAATATTCTTTGTTTGCAAGAATATTTATCTTATTTAGGAATGTGTCCCATTTATTCCCATTTAGCATCCTTTAAATATTTTTTCAGGTACAATATGCTGAAATTTTAATACTCAAAATCCTATATCACCGACCAAATTTTCCAATTGCCCACCATTTTCTGTTGAGTTGCCTATCTCTCACCCAACTGTTAAAATCACCCACTGGTGGGCGAAATTGGCCAGGTTGGGAAACCATGATCTACATGAATTAATGATGAATAAATATAACCATTTGGGTGTTTTAAAAATCAAATTGATTGTTTATATATTCTATATGGGAGAATTGTGTATGAGCAATGCAGTAATGGATAGTAGGTTGGAATGTGAATTTGGAGAGTTGAGCTTGAATTCGAGTTGAGCTTGAATTCGAGTTGAGCTTGAATTCGAGTTGAGTTTGTTATGCTCACTTATGCACAAATTCCTTTGGGAAAGGTTGAAGTCATCTTTTCTATCCCAACTATGGATAAATAGCAGGACAGAATGGGCCCTATATCCTTGCTTGGTAACTCATCTAGAAGAAAGGAAACTCTGAATTCAAACCAACTTGGAGAGTAAAGCGCTCTATCAGGCTATCTTGCCCAAGAAACATCTCTGCAGCTATGTCTGCAGTACATGTGGTACCCATACAACCTTAATGGTTTACGGAACTCATTATCATGAATAAAGGAGAATAAAGAATTTAATGTATTCTTGATTTTTATAGCTCTCTTCGTAGATGTGTTTTATGTAAACTTTGTATTTAAGTTCTTTGTTTAGATATTAGGAGCTACATTACAGACAGAACATGTCGGCTAATTTTAACAAAACTTGCTTGAATTAACATATATGCATAGTAGAAGTCAACTCATGACTGGGTAAGACCACCTCTTCAACAAGAAACAACACATGCACATTTATATATGTATCTTTGGAGAAGAGGATTATCCTTCATTCTTCACATCTTATTTTTAAATGTTTTGTTTTTGTTCTTGCCTCATTTTATGTAAGATAGAAATGAACATGCAAGAATCAAGTACATGCACTAAATTACACACCTACATCCATATGTCATGCATCAAATGCTGCCAATCATGCAATGAAGATTCAAGGCCATGTTGGCATGGCCATGCACCAAATATTTACTGGTATTAGGTTGCCAAATGAAAGCAATGCTACAGCTGGTAATGGTGTTTGTGGTGCAGGTCACATCTGTCACCTGTGTGTTACATATTCTTTTACAATATATATATATATATATATATATATATATATATATATATATATATATAAAATAATAAACTTAATGTTTTATTTAATAATCAGATAGATTTTATCACTTAAATGTTAGTGGATAGAAATGTTATTAAAGTTAAATATGTGCCCTCAGGCAGGATTTGAACCTGTGTGCTCCTGGGTAGATGGAACCATTATTAGATCCAATATGCTTTAATTCATTCAGCTATGAAGAACTTTGCTGATCAAGCAAGCCTGAATTGTGCCTTTAAACTAAATCCTTCTTGCTATAGAACCTTGAAATTTTTCGTATCTGCTCAGTTTCATATTCAAATGGAAACAAAGCAGTTTGTAAAGTAACAGATTTTTATTTATTAATCTGACAGATTTTATCACTTTAAATGTTATTCTTTAATAGGATTTTTTGAATATTCAGACAAAAATAATTAAATATACTGTATAATAAATAAATGGAGCATCTACTCAACTATGAGTATCCACTAAAAATAACGTTTAAAGTGATTGAAAAGAAAATAAGCAGAATAGGTTCCTAAAATTGCCTGCTTTTGTAGAACGTGTTCCTGAAAATTTTGGATGCCATTATTGTATTAGAATATATATATATATATATATATATATATATATATATATATATATATATATATATATATATGACCAATATTATAACATTAGTGAAATTGATTGGCAAGTTGTGTTAGTCTAAGCAAAATTTTATATATATATATATATATATATATATATAATTATTTTTTTTATTCATTCTATCCTTACACTCAAATTAACTTTTTTGTACAGTTCTTGTTAATTGATGACCTAACTGAACATGAGAATTACTGAAACCAATAAGTCTCTCAAAAAGAGAACCCCATGTTCTGTTAATATAAATGTTCATCTCCTTTATTCATTTGCATTCTGGTTGACTGACAATCGCAGTAGTATGAAACTCAAGTAGTGGTCTGAACTTTGTTGCTTTTTCAGTAGTGTCGCTGGATAGTGTAATTGATCTCTCTTGCTTTTTTAGGCATAAAGCACTGGCTTTTATTGTTTAGGTAGGTGTCTGTCTTTGTCTTTTTTCTTTCAGTCTATGTTTCCTTTTCCATTTTATTTTTTCAGGTTAATCTCTTGTTTTTTGATTTTATTTTTATTTTCTTTGGTTACTTAGTAGGCTTTGTGTTGATATAAATAATACCAATTTGTAATTGGTGTGGATAATTCCAAGGAGGACATTAATCCAAAGAGAGCTCAATGTAAGTTACAGAGCAATATATATTTTTTATATCTGTCTTGATGGATTGATTCCATTTCTAAAAACTTTTGGTCTGAAGAGATGAATATAAAAATATTCATGAAATAAATTATAACCGAGATGGATTTTTAAGGTTTTTCTTGATTTATTATCTCGCTCTGTCTCTCTGTCTCTGTCTGTCTGTCTGTCTCTCTCTCTCTCTCTCTCTATATATATATATATATATATATATATATATGATTGTGTATTTAGGCAGCAATCCATCTTTTACACAAGTTTTGTTAAAAATGACTGACAAGGTACTGTGCCCAAGTTTTTATTTAATAATTTTCTTTTAATTTTTTTTTTCTAGACTTAAATTATGTAGGGAAAAAGGTATACCTCCTAGAACAAAATGTGCTTTTACATGCCTCGCATGCAAAATACATGACAGAAAATATGGCTGATCCAAAAGCTGCCATTTAAGAACAACTTGATTTTGGAGCTTAGAGATCTTGCAAGACTATGTGCAGACGCTGATGAGTTGAGTGGTCATGCTTTGTGCGTGAAGTTTCACGGTAGTCTCATTGATTGTGATTGATAAGACAGGGTACAAATGGTACTCCAAACAGCCACACTTTTTTTTCTACTACACTGTATGTTTGAGTGCTTTCAGCTATACTTTTAGCCATTATTAAGTATGATTTTATTTTTACATTTAACTGAATGTATGGATTGTTTTATGTATGTATGTATCTAGAGTTATAGGAATATTTTATTTTCCACACACATTCAGAACTTATATGTGTGTGTGTGTGTGTGTGTGTGTGAGAGAGAAAGAGAGAGAGAGATTCAGATATAACTAAAAGTATATCTGAAATAAGACAATATGAATAAAATCAAAAGGAAAACTTATATTACCCAACACATTTTGTTCTCTGATGGACTTTATCAAGGCAATTGCAAGGATTTTATTTTACAAATAAAAGTAAAAATGTTAGTTGTTTAAAATTTTAAAATTTAGTTTGGTTTGGTTTGTTTTGTTTTACAGCATATCAACCTCAATGGGTTATTTAATGCTGACAAGTTTTTTATCGCTGGTAATATTTTTTATTCAAAAATGTATTGCTGGTAATAATTATTTACAATAATAATTCTTGATATTGAGGACTTTAACCCATAAATATAGCATACCTTAAAATAGTGATTCTTAACCCCCATGTTGTGGCACACTAGTCATGCCATACAATATTGTCATGGCACAATATTGTTACACCATACATATATATATGTGTGTGTGTGTGTGGAAGTAGTAATGGTACAACATTAGTATTTAAATAAATGAATAAGTATTAAACTTTTTTTAAATAATTCTTTTCATTATTCTTTGATTATGTTATTTCAAATACTTTGTTTTAATATTCATTTTTTTAAAAGTATTTTTATTTTTTTGATTTAACTTTTTAAAAT